>BQNB010145309.1:0-16734 GCA_026074375.1 Tanacetum coccineum
GCAGAAGGCTCAAAACATGAGAACAATGTGGTTTCTAGAGGTAATGGACTAACTAATACTAAACATGAGTTTATGCTTTCTAGAGGAACATATACTGGTTCCTCTTATATTTACTTTTGAGTTTATGGCCGTAAAAAGCCACAAACTTACGTTTAATATAGGAGCCACAATGTGTATCATAATTTCTGATAAAAATGAGCAAAAGCTAAACACCCTCATCAAGCTAATACTAAACATGAAACAGTAATAGTAACATCTAGTGTAGTAAAATATCCAACAAATCTATGCTAACATCACATTAGAATGGAATAACAAACGCAGGTTCAAGGCAGCAGAATGCTCAAAGCATGAGAACAATGTGCTTTCTCGCAAAACTTTAACTGCTTGGTGGTCTAGAGGTAATGGAAGTGTTCGAAAACGAAGAAACCGCAAACAATGTCCTTAAACGGGTTGAGGAGATGGATGCATAAATTAAGAAAAGGAAATAACTTTCACAGGACAGCGGGATAACTTGTTTAAACTTATTGGGGGTGAAGACGTGTTTCGAAAAATTCAAAGAAAAGTTATATAAAGTAAGTGTAGTGAAGGAAGCTAGAGATATAATCAACTGGGAAATCCAGGTAGTTCACAGACATAATCATGCTGAGTATGACGGCATGTAACACAAAAAGGAAGAGGACGAGGACGATATGCAGGTGAGTGATGATGGGCTGAAATTTAGTAAGTTGGACTGCTTTTTGATGAATGATGAGTTTTGTAAGTTATGGGGTAATCTCTCGGTAATCGCTTTGGATCGAAAGTTGTCGGATCACTGGATTTCGGGCCAAAACCATTTGGGGTTTATTGTTTGGCAACTAGACACGCATTTACCTTTTGGATTTTGTTTAAACGCTTCTATTTGATATGCTAAACGCTTCTATACAACTAAGTTACCAATTGCTTACCGCTTGTTTTGCCAAAAATAGCCCAAGTGTAAAGGTTTTTGTTTGTTGTTAGGTGTTAACGTGTTTGATTTTGGTGATAATAGGACCATTACTCTCTATGTGTTAGTAGTGTGATCATATGGGATTTAGGGGGTGTTTGGGTAAGCTTATTTAATACCTTAATAGGTAAAATTAAGGCTGCAAATCTCGCTATGCGGCAGCGAGTAATTAGCCTAGGAGGTGAGTACGTGGGGTACTCGGATTGGAATTTTTATGTACAAGTTTTGAAATTATATGTATGACAATCGTTCATAGACCCTAGAAGTATGTTTGGAAACATTAACACCATTGTTAAAACACTTCAAACTGAGTTTTGTACGGGTTAGCACCGAGTTGAACAAGTTTTGACCAAATTGATTTTTTTCGCCAATTTAGCTTAACTCGGCCCGGTCACCGGGCTTGTAGCTAGTAATCGTGGATCACTTTGCGATCCGGGCTTGTAGGTCTTTGAGTAGCTTATGTCAAAGTGCTTATTTGTTATTTGGCGTAAAATGATGGGTTATTCGATAGTGAATAATATAAGTTATGCATATGCTTATCCCAACCCCCTTGGTATAAATTATTTCGATAATGAATAAGGGGTTTTTCGATAATGAATAACTGCATAAGTTAAGCATACGGTTATCCAGATACATTACATCATCGTAGTATCCTTTGGGCATGATTGAAGCCAAAATTATGTATGTAGCCTTCCTCTGCGTCAAGATAAGAACCACATATCTAAAGGCGTGATCTTTCTGAAGTTTGGTTATAAAAGTTACAAGGTTCATTAGTTTTTCTACTTATATCCTATCTTAAGTTCCGCACCATATTTGTAACAGGCTGATTGTTTAAGTGTTGGTAACATTTTGAAGTGTCATTCAGTTTCTTTAATAACACAAAGTTTACTATGTTTCAAGATCTTGCAAGTGCAAAACGAGTTGAAGGATCATTTAAAGTTCCCACACCAAAAGTTTCTTCAATGATGGCATCTGTAGACGAAGATGTGGAAAAATCCTCCCTTAGTGATCAAGATGACGTTAAAAGTGGTGTATCCAGCAGTGGACAAAATAATTAAAAACAGAAAGTACCGTGATTCAAGTGGAAGAAGCAAAACGTTTGATTCAGGTAATAGTTAGTTACTTCAACTGACAATTTGAATGTAATGAAATCTGTACAGTTTGATCTAACTGTGAGGTAACTAGGCTGTTTGAGATAATGTTTTTGATCTGGTCAACATTTGAATTATATATCAGATTTGCGCCCATACCTAATACTGAGTTTGTACTTGGATGTTGCAGCGTGATACTCCATTTAGGTAGTGGGCTTAAATCGGTTAGGGTAAAAGCATGATCATTTTGGTATGGGCGGGTCAAGTTGACCCCTAACAGCAGAGTTAGATCTGCAAGTTCAAGAAGTGGTGGAAGGTCTCAGCGACCACTTAATGCAAAAAATTCACAACTATCAGAAGTAAGCTAACATTTTATTTTATATTGTTTTTTTTTCAGTCCCAAGGAACAATTCTGATGTTGTGTATACAGGATGAAGAAGCCGACGAGGAAAAGTTTATTAATCCAGAGATAACTGAGAGTATGCGGTTAGAGATAGAATACGACGCTAAAGTTTTCACATAAATATGCTATACGAACAAACATGGATATTGATGAACATCTTCTAGCTTTTTATACTTACTGAGGTTTAAACCTGTAAATCAGTCGTTACTTATGATTTTATGGTGGGAAATTACTAATCTAACCCTTCATGAGTGGTGCTAGATAGATAGAAGAGGCATAGACTTGGATTCGGTTATTTGTCCAAGTTGTAATAATATGCCGGAATCATGTACTCATAGTTTGGGATCGCATAAGTATTCGGCTTCAGTAAGGTATTTCAGTTTATGAGTTTTACTGTCTTAACTTTCTGCATTGAAAAATGGGTGTCTGCTATTATCATAAGTTTCCCTGGATTCTTTTGTCTTGGTATGGAACATGTTTTTGTCCTTTGGTTTGTATGTTTTAGTTTTGGTAGGCATTTGTATCTTTGTTTTTGCTTGGAGCCCATTCTTTTTAATTTTCTTGTTAAGAAGTTGGTTTGCCATTTCTCGTGTATCTTGTTTCTTGTTGGTTCCTTAATAAATGTGTTTGTATATTAGCTTACTGAAATTTGAAAAATCCAACAAAGCTGACTCGTTTGGACTCGCAAGGCTTATCGCTTTTGAGTTTATGGCCGTAAAAAGACACAAACAAATCAGTGTATTATAATTTTGTGATAAAAATAAGCAAAGCCAAACACCCCTCTAGCATAACTTATTTATATATACTACTATTTGTTTACGATACTAAACATCAAACAGTAATAGTAACATCCAGTGTAGTAAAATATCCAACAAATCTACTATATTAACACCATTACGCTAAAATCATGTTATAATACTAAAACTGAAGAAATATAGAATATTACCGGCAAGATCCGCAGTTATCGTTACATTCCAATCCAACGTGTTCATTCCATGGGTAACAACAACCTGAATAAATTCACAATAATTCATAGTAGTCAGTATCATATGACGCAAACTAGCAGAAAACATAAATATTACACATTTTCACTAATAGTATGACTACCATATATAAGCTCAAGTTAATAAGCTAGTGGCAATAAGAACATGATCTTGTCGGCTTATCCCAAAGCTATTTCTCCATAACGACGGCTTTCCCCGATTACAAATACTGCTAGTGCCGCATCCTTAAAAACTTGTTTACTTAAAGATAATATTTTATAAAATTTACATCAGTATTAAAACTTACATAGTTTTTATGATGAAAATAAACTTTTAAGTAACAATTTCCCTTAGATTGACTACTAAAATTGACCTACAATTCTCTTATTCAAACACTATCCCACATTTCCTTGCATAATCTTCCCCTAACCGTCCATGACTACGATTCATTTCTATGGACGACGACATTTTCGGCTGCGCCCCACGCCGCCATACGCAGCACCGTGCTTCTCCGTGGGATTATGCAGCGGATGAATTGACAAACATCGTCGCCAACGACAAGCGCGTGAAACGAACGGATTACAATTTTGGTCACACACTTTGCAGATTTTATGCGAGATTTTGTGGAGAATGTCGATATAGACGGATTAAGGTTTTATTAGGATGTTTTTTCATCCTTAGGATGACGAATTTAGCTGGATATTTAGGAAGCTAGATTTGTATTTGATTGCGGGGAAACAAACGTACTGTCCCGTTAGAAAAAGAATAAATCCTTGGTTGGAATACGCATTTTTTAACCGGGTATGTGGAGAGGTATAGCGATTTGCTAATGGGGAGGAGTATTGTGGGAACGACTTTAAGTAAAAAAGTTTTTAAAAATGCAGCATTAGCAGTTATTGGAAATCGGAGAAAGCCGTCATTATGGAGATATAGCTTTGGAATAACTGCTCTAATGGTGTCTTTCCAATAGTGCAAGCTATGTCTCCGTAACGACGTCTTTTCCCGATATCAAATAACTGCTAGTGACGCATCTTTAAAAACTTGTTTACTTAAAGTCGTTCCCACAATACTCCTCCCCATTAGCAAATCGTTGTACCCCTCCCCATACCCGGTTAAACATGTGTATTCCAACCAACGATTTATTCTTTTTCTAACGGGACAGTGCGCTTGTTTCCTCAGCTCATACAAACAATCTCCATCTTGCACCGCAATCAAATACACATCTAGCTTCCTAAATATCCAACTAAATTCGTCATCCTAAAGATGAGAAAACACCCTAATAAAACCTATTAATCTGTCTATATCGACATTCTCCAAAAAGCTATTGAGAAGCTTGATTAAAACCTAAGTAAAAGATTTAAGTAACCCTATATTCTTGTTTTGAAAATAAAAACTTTTGTAATAAGCAAACAATATTAAGTAAATGAACAAGTACATAGGTTTCTGTCTTGGTCACACATTCAGACTCGAAGAAACATCTCCCACACAACTCAACCATTAGACCGTTTAGACCTAGACCAACAATCGCTAACCGGATGAAAAAGTAGCACATTCTTCATGTGGCCATGGACATGATTAGCTGTTTCTACAAAGTAATTTCACACCATAAATAGGCTCATAAAACAACCAGACATGAAAATAAAACTACTGTAATAAAAAAGAATTACAAGCACATTGTCAAGCCATCATGTTGGATTCATCTTCCTCCCCCGTTGCTGCTTCATTGAACATGTACTGGCTTTGATACTCGATCAAGTACTGTGTAGATCTTTTCACATCCCAAAACAGCTCATAAACTCGGCTCACGTTTTCCATTTCCACAACCTTCCCTTTCCAGTTTCCTCTTCTGGCAAGCCAATACAGCTGATCGATGTGATCAAGTTTATGGCGTATCTCAGGGATGTTTCAACCTCAATTTTTGTCAACCAAACCTTTGCATCATCAGATATGTCCACATCTTCCTCTTGACACCTTATATCAAGAATCTTGCGAATGTCATCTTCAGTGTATGGTTGTGTGGAGATGATGAGAAGGCGATCCAGGAAATCGATTGGAATCCCGTGGGGGGATTTGTAGTTTGTGCCTTGAATAGTTGTGATTCCTCGGTTGGTGGCAACAAGTATTGGTGCCACTTCGTTTTCTAAGGCACGGTTTAGGAATGAAAAACACTCAATATCAAGCATGTGGACTTCATCTATGAAGAGAACAACAGGAATGATCTCTGCCTTTTTTCTCGCCATTTGAACTTTGTAGCGATCTGTTTCCTCACTTCAGTGTTTTTCTCGGGATACCAGTGAAAAGAGCAAGAAAACCCCGTGCTCTGGATTTCGTTACATAAATAATTAAGTTTGCAGAAAGATCAAATACCATAGTTACTTTGACAAAAGTCAACCGACTCCCCCTGCCCCATAGAGAACAGAAACCACCAACAATTGCACAAAAAGACCAACTTTGGGTCTAACAACAACTGTTCCAGCCATGACCATCAAAAGTTCCACCTAATGCATATTCCCGGAAGCCCAAATGAGGCATCTAACTTCAAAGCATCCTAACCGTAAAGAAATTAATCCAAAAATCCTAATTTCAATCAAACATTATGTACCTTTATGAATGGGTATCTATGAAACACCAACATACATTTTTATTAGTCCCATTTTTGTCATCGTATGTTTTTGTGCTTTTTAAGAAAATGTCAATAACAGAGGTTACAAAACCACGAAAAATCATCAATATTACAGGTTGCAAAAGTCATCACTTTAACAACACATATGTTTCTATATATACACAAAAAAACACTATATTTACCCAAAAAAGAACCCGTGATCCTCTACAAAATAAGGTATAGAACATAAATAACCTAATGCAATGAGCAATCCAGAAAGAGAAGCATTAGTCATGACTTAGAGAAAATGGCACTTTTGTTCCTAGCAAAGAAGAGTCTTTAGATTTCAAATCAGTGTGAAATATAAATTTTAGAGTCACATGTGTTGAAGGAGTCATACCAAAGTAATGAGAAAAGTGTCATATATACCATGATAAATAGGAACATTTATAATCAAACACAGTTCTAACCTTAATACACTACTCATGAGTGTAGGATCGAATATCAAAAATCCCAAAATCAAATATACCTAAATCAATCTTTATTTATAAAGCAAAATCTGTCATCAAGTTGAATGGTTACAATTCTGTTTCTATATAAATGAAATGAAAGGGTGCGATTGAAAAAGTCATGTCGGTTTGAATGAACCGACGCATCCCTTTGTAAAAGTTGGGTCTTTTCTTTTCCAGCGGGTCTAGGCTGCGGGTTGTGATTACCCGTGTGGGTTTTGACCCAATATTCTCCCTCCTAATCACAAGCGCTGCTGCTCAGGTCTTTGAGTCCGATTAGTTGTCTCATAGTCAGAAATCTGATCTTCGGGAGTGCTTTTGTGAGTATATCAGCTTTCTGGTATTCTCCATTTATGAATTCGACTTGAATATCTTCTCTTTCCATGCATTCTCTAATGAAGTGATATTTAATGTCAATGTGTTTGCTCCTTCCATGAAACACAGGGTTCTTCATTAGTGCTATTGCTGATTTGTTGTCGACTTGTATTGTGATCTTTTCTTCTTGTGATTGTGTAGCTTGCTAAATAGTCTTTTTTGCCGTTATGCTTGCGTCGCTGCTGCTGTTGCTGCGATGAATTCCGATTCGCATGATGATAGTGCTACTGTTGCTTGTTTCTGCTGATTGGTGATTCTCCATAGTAGAATATTATGCCAGTAGTAGAGTAGTAGTTCCTTTTCTCTCTTGAGTGTTAAACTCCGTAGCTACTGTCGCTGATTCCCATGTATCTGTCTTCCTCCGTTTAATGCTTGTGGTGATCATAATCCTTTGTCCCTTTTAATAGGTAGTGAGTACTTGTCTTATAGTTTCATGTGTTGTTCTTTTTGGTTCTTGCATAAATCGACTTAGTAATCCTGCGGGAATAGCTTAAAGTGGTTTGGGTTCTTGTATGCAGTTAGATATCTAAGCAATCCAATTATGCTTCGAAATTCTTTTTTTTTGGTTGAATCGACCATTTTCCCTTCCTGTTATTTTCGTTAATAACTTGTTCCTAGGTCCAATTGTAAATTTTTCAAAAAAATTTTTCAATGTTATCATCTGTTGCAGCTATCTTTCCGCTTCTTTTAAGAATTTTGTCTTTTTGCGTAAGCAGATTGCTTAATCGAGATGTCACCATTTGCTTGTGTGACTTCTATTCCCAGATAGTAGGCTAATAATCATAGATCACTCATTTCGAATTTTTCTTTCATTTGAGCTTTGAATTTGTCAATTTCCTTCTTCGGTGCTCTAGTGATTATTAAATCATCTACATAGACTCCTATTAGCAGTGTTGAGTCTTTTGATGTCTTCGTGTAGATGGCTTGCTCTAGTGCACATTTCTTGAAATCTAGGGATTTTAAAGTGTTGTCTAGTTTTATATTCCATGCTCGAGGTGCTTGTCTTAATCTGTATAGAGCTTTTATAAGTCTATAGACTTTTCCTTTGTCTTGCTCTTTTGTGAATCCTTCGGGTTGTGTGACGTACACTTCTTCCTTTAAGTCTCCATGTAAAAATGCAGATTTTACATCAAGGTGATGTACTTCCCATTTATTTGTAGCAGCTATGGCAAGTAACAGCCTTATTATTTCCATTCTCGCCACTAGTGCAAAGACTTCTTCAAAGTCTATACCATGTTGTTGTATGTAGCCTTTTGCTACTAATCTAGCCTTGTGAATGATTATATCTTCGTTAGCATCTTTCTTAGTCTTGAATATCCATTTTAATCCAATTGCTTTATGGCCAGTTGGTAGGGTCGTTAACTCCCATGTATTGTTTCTATTGATGGAGTCTAACTCTATTTTCATTGCTTATATCCATTTTTGATCGCTTGATGCTTCTTTGTAATTTTGGGTTATTCCTTTAGCGATAAGTAATTCTCGGTGTTTCATATAAGTCACTTAGTGTTCTCAAAACCTTTACAGGCGTGTGTGTCTCAAATTGTGATGGTGAGTTTTGAATTGAGTTGATGTCCATGGTCGCCTTGTTAGTTGATTGTCTTGAGGGGCTTGTGTGATTGGGAAATTACTTCAGGTGAATGTCTTAGTGATGTGTGAGGTGTTTGATGTTGTAGGGGGGAATCTCTTGGTGGTGAAGCATAATCAACATTATTATTTGGAAACTCGTCATTGTCTTCAGTTGGTTCAGTTTCTTGATCATGATATTCATTTGTGACTTCAGTATCTCCAATTTTGAAGTCAGTCCATTCTGGTTCATTGTCTGTGTGCTCACTTATGTATTCATTCCAATCCTATGTTTCATCCTCTTTAAATTTCACATCTTTGCTAACACATATCCTATGTGTTGCTGGATTATATAAGCGATAAGCTTTTGATCCTTGTTCGCTTCCTAAGTGTACCATTTTGATGCTTCTGTCATCTAATTTAGTTAGATGTTGTATTGGTACCTTTGCATATGCTATGCAGCCAAAAATTCTCAGGTTTTCTAAGTTTGGCTTTCTCTTCTTAATTGCTTTGTATGGAGTGATGTCTTCTAGTGCCTTTATAGGAACACTGTTTAGAATATGTATGGCATGTCTAACAGCTTCAGCCCAAAAGTTTTGTTGCATGTTCGTCGCTTTCATCATACATCTCGTCATGGACATAATTGTCCTATTTCTCCTTTCTACTACTCCATTTTGTTGTGGTGAGTAAGGTGCAGTAAGTTGTCATGCTATGTCGTTTACCTTACAGTATTGCGTGAATTCATTCGATGTGAATTCTCCTCCTCGATCCGTTCTTAACATTTTCAATGTTGCCCTTAGTTCATTTTCTATCGATTTCTTAAATTTCTTGAAAGTATCGAATGCTTGGTCTTTCGTATTTAAGAAGTATGCCCACATATATCTTGAGTAGTCATCTACTAACAAGAATATGTATCTCTTTCCAGAAGGTGTTGGTGGTGTGATTGGTCCACACAAATCTCCGTATACCAAATCTAAAGGTGAGGTGGATCTTATTTTTGCTTTCTTTAGGAATGGTGCTCTGCTATGTTTACCTATCAAACATATGTCACAAATTTATGTTGTATGTTTAATAGCGGATATTCCATGGACTAAATCCTTTTGACCCATTCATTTTAGAGACTCAAAGTTGAGGTGTCCTAATCTTGCATGCCATAACCATGTGTCCTCCTTTAAGTTTGCTAATAAGCAAACGGGTGTACCTATTCTTAGATTTGCCTTATAAAGTCGGATTTCGCTGTGTGTACTGTCATGAAGGATTTTTTTTGTTCATGTCATAAAGTCGTAATTCATCATCTTCCATTACAACTTTACAACCGATCTTAGTGAATTGTCCTAGGCTCAATAAATTGCTCTTTAAGTCAGGAATGTAATAGACATGTGATATGATTCTTTGCTTGTCATCATCACATTCTATTATAATTGAGCCTTTTCCTTTGATCTCTATATATGAACCATCTCCAAATTTCACTTTTCCACTAACCTTCTCATCTAGTTCTTTAAAATGCTCTCTTACTCCAGTCATATGATTACTAGCTCCGTTGTCTAAATACCATAGACTCTCTTTATTCGTCTCTTTATATCCTATGCCTTCTTGGGAGACGTTCTGTTCCTCATCCTCTAATATTGCCATTAGTAAGGTGGGTTCTAAATTTTCTTCAACGAGATGTGATTGCTCGTTGTGTTTTGCCCTATCAGGACATCTAGGCGCAATATGCCCTATCTTATTGCATTTATAGCAAGTCAATTTGCCTTGTATCATAATTTATCTCTTGGAAGTTGTTTTGGAGTTCTTGTGAGAGTCTTCTCCATTTTCTCTCATTCCTTAAAAATTCTCGCGGTTTTTCCTTGTGAAAATTCTATATCTTCCACGTCTGCGTCCTCTTGAAAATCTTCCTTTATTCTCGTGTTGTGTGAACATCAACCTTTCTTGATTATCCACTTGCCTGCCTTTCTTATACTTAATCCTTTCTTCGTAGGTCTTAAGTCTACCAATTGCTTCCTCTAGAGTCATTTCTTCTAAGTCTGAGTATTGTTCTATTGACGCAACTATTTGTAGATACCTATCGGGTATAGCGTTTAGTAGTTTGCATACTAGTTCTCCATCCTTCATGGTATGCCCTAGACTAGAGGCTTTGTTTACAAGAGTTGTTAATTTTGTGGTGAAGGCATCAATTGTTTCATCTTCTTTCATATGTAGCATCTCAAATTCGGATTTGAGGGTTTGTAATCGTGCTTGTTGAACTCTTTCTTTCCACTGTGTCTTTGTTTTTAAGTGCATCCCATAAATGGTTTTGCGGTTTTGTGTTTTGTGATTTGAGCATTTGTTTTCTGGTTAGGCTTGGTAATGAATGCCATAGCAGTTTTTATTTTTTATTATCTGCTAGCATTAGTCACGACTTAGAGAAAATGGCACTTTCGTTCCTAGCAAAGAAGAGTCTTTAGACTTCAAATCAATGTAAATTATAAATTTTAAGTCACATGTGTTAGAAGGCGTCATACAAAATAGTTGGATACCCGCGCATAGCGGCGGCGATAAAAATTGCTAACCCAACTCGCTCCGCAATTCCCTACCCGCTTAGAGAATTCGTTTGTTTGGGTTTCCGTAGCTTTCCCGCAACATCATATTAATATCATTCTCGCTTGTATAAAGACTCACACGCTCTCTTGCCCATCAAACATTGTCTCCAAAAGTATATATCTTTTATGAATCAAGTTTGTATTCAAATTAAAGTTAAAGTTGTTAAAAAATTCAAAATAAACCCACTAAAAATGTAAAAAACTAAAAATTTATAAAAATATATCAAAATGGATATTGAATTAAAGATCACGAAATTTTAGAAAATACGGTGAAATTAGATCATAAAAAAATTAAATAGATAAAAAGATATGTCAAATTGAAAATAAAAGTGATATTTTAATTAAGAAGTGACACATGTCACTCTATGATCTGATTTTCTAAAATAAGATGGATGGTCAAGATTGCACCTCCTTATCTTAATTTTTGATAGGACCCACATTGTAAATGCTTTATATAATAGTATAGATTAGAAAATACGGTGAAATTAGATCATAAAAAATTAAATAGATAAAAAGATATGTCAAATTGAAAAAAAATATGATATTTTAATTAAGAAGTGACACATGTCACTCTATGATGTAATTTTCTAAAATAAGATGGATGGTCAAGATTGCACCTCCTTATCTTAATTTTTGATGGGACCCACATTGTAAATGCTTTATATAATAGTATAGATTAATGAAAAAAAGTGTCAACCTTAATACATGAGCAAGGTTGTAAAAATCGCTTGGTGGTTGACCACCGCCAAGCGATAAATCGGTCTTGGCGGCGATATATCGGTTTCTCGGCGGTGACCATAAATTATAAAGGATGTACCCAATTTGGTAAAATGTCCTAAAAAGAAAAAATTAAAACAACTCTTTTATGTTTTAGAGGTATCGGATAGAAAATTGAATAAAAAACCACATAAATACAAAATACAAATAATTATCTCTCCACCCATCACGCGGGATTGATGGGCCCACATTGAACATATCATTTAATACTTTCATTTTCTCTCTTCACTTATTCGTCTTCTTCCCACAACATACCTCATTTTCAAATATAGGAGTACCGATCTACCATTTCTAACATGAATCTTAAAATTTTGAACTGCGTCTGACCAAAAATGGGCCAATTTTGACCGATTTTGACCAAAAATCAGTCGAGTTTGACCGATTTTGACCAAAACGCCAAGTTTAGCCGATTTGCTGCAAATCGTGGCGGTGGACCACCGCCAAGCGATACCGATATATCGGCCGTCATGACCAATTTTTACAACACTGCTCGTGATTGAGACAATTTAAAATCCATATACAACTAATTGCAGGATTCTTTCTTATCACCTAGTAGTCACTTGCAACAAGCTAAGTACCCTGAAAACATAACATCAAGTTCCAAGCAAACTAGCGAGATGGGAAAAAGTACCTGCTATTTATAACATCAATTTCATGAAGAGTGACACAATGCACAACTTCTTTCTTCTTCTGCAACTCTCCATCTGGACAATGCACGAACTTCGTCTGCGGTCCCATTGCATCATAATCTCTAGACCTCGAAAATCACCTCCCAAGTTTAGTGATTTTCCCAGAAGCCTTATCAATCGCAATAACATCGCCACTCTGCACTTTATCCTTCCCTAAAGCCTCAATCATCTTAGCACCAAGATCATACACAGTCTCCATCTCAGTCGTTTTCAACGTCAGCTTCCCCGTTTTCGACGCTGCTCCAGCAACCGCAGGTCAATCAATCTGAATCTCAACAACTTCACCTTCTATAACCTCAGTTTCTTCCTCAATCCTAACACCAATAGCTTTCCTAAAAGCTTTGTATAAGTGCTTTGGTCTTATACATCTCTAACGAAAACAATTCGCTACCTGCAAGCATTGCAAAAGGCGTTTCGAGACCGATGGATTTAGCCATGCCCATTGCAATTGCAGTTTTGCCAGTACCAGGTTCGCCAGCTAAGAGCACGGCTCGACCGGCAATCTTGCCTTCTTTGACCATCTGGACGATGACTCCAACGGCTTTACGCGCCTGGGTCTGACCAACCATACCTTCAGAAACGGCGCGTGGCTCAAGAGCAAAGTCGAGACCAAGGCCGCGGATGTGAGAGTGGGCCCTGATACGTTCGATTCGAGTAAGGTCATGTTCCGATACTTTTACTCCCACCATCTTTTGCTTAGTGTTTGGGAATGTAAACACTTATGAAAATGATAAACAACCATTTCTCGCCATGACTAAATTTAATCCAAACTTCCATATTCTAATAACAATTTGCACAGCCTTTTAGTTATCACGTTATCTAGTGCAATCTCGGTCATAAAGTTTTGTGTAACAATGTTTATTTTTTCTTCAGCTTTCATGTCAGTAGCTGAAGATTCTTGCCCAAAATCAGGAACAAAGAAGTTTGTTTTCATGATGAGTTCGCAAGTAGCCAAGAATCAGTCACAAGTACTTCATGTCCTGATGCCTCTCGAACCACTCAACCGGTACAAGAGAAATTTTGTGGGTCACCACTATACGACAGCAATGGAGAAAAGATAAAGAAAAGGCAGAAAAAGAAAGAAACCGAGATTGACCGGGAAGAATTAAGGAAATCTTATTGCGGAATTAGAGAAAAAGAAGTCAGTGAGAATTACAAGGATGAAGTTGATTGGGATGCAGTTAGGTGTTGCCCAATTAAAGAACTTTCTAAAATCATAATTGATCGAGGAATGCAAAACAAGCTAGCTAAAAGGATAAAAGTATATAGCTTATTTACCTGTTTAGATTTTATTAAAATTGTTGTCAACTTATAAAAACGTACTTTTGTTGACTTTTCAGGCGGACTTTTTAGATAGAATATATAAAGAACATGGAAGTCTCGATCTTGAGTGTGGTGGAACATTCCTTAACCATTGCATCAAGTAATTCTCATTTAACTGCATCCCAATGAAAATGCATTATTACAAGCGTATTTGAATATGTGCATTTAGAGAAGGAAAGAACAGGGTGCAATTTGGGTGCAGATGATAGCAAATGCAACATTTGTCACGTGATTTTAGCTAGCTTGTTTTGCATTCCTCGATCAATTATGATTTTAGAAAGTTCTTTAACTAGGCAACGCCTAACTGCATCCCAACTGCATCCTTGTGATTCTCATTGACTTCTTTTTCTCCAATTCCGCAATAAGATTTCCTTAATTCTTCCCAGTCAATCTCAGTTTCTTTCTTTTTCTCCTTTTTCTTTATCTTTTCTCCATTGTAGTCGTATAGTGGTGACCCACAAAATTTCTCTTATACGGGTTGAGCGGTTCGAGAAGCATCAGGACATGAAGTACTTGCGACTCATTCTTGACTACTTGCGAACTCATCACGAAAATAAACTTCTTTGTTTCTGATTTTGGGGAATCTTGCCTAACTGACATAGAAACCTAGCTGTAGAAAAATATAAACCTTGTTTACCTAAACTTTATGACCGAGATTGCACCAGATAACTTGAAAAAGGATGTGCAAATTGTTCTTAGTGTTTGGGAGTGTAAACACTTCTAAAAATGCTTAGTGTTTGGGAGTGTAAATACTTTTACCCTTTCACATATACAATTTAATCCAAACTATAGATATATAAACTTCAAACAAGTGAAAACACATAAAAAGGAACATAGAAATGACATTGTCGATGTACCCAAAACGAACTACCCTTTCTCGCCATGACTAAATTCAAAAAATTATGCAAAAATAAAGGTTTTCCTTAAAGACGGATAAATGACAAGTGACTTCTAAGCTGCATAATCAAATTCCCGAATCACCTAAAATGTGAGCTACATTTTGAAAATTGAAACAACAAGCTATTTATGGTGTGTTGATACGATCCAAAATTAGATTAAGACCGAGAACAAGCTCAGTGGTCAATCTCTTCCGATCAACTTTGGAATCGAATGTTTAAGAATCAACTCCGAGGATTAATCAGGAAGTAACTTATACTTTGATTAATCAGATATTAGAGAAGAGAAGAAGAACAAAAGGAAGAAGGGATAATATTAATTCATTCATAAAACATAATGTAAGAGTACAACTGCTGATATATAAGCTAACCACTGAGATATAATTGCTATTACTGTCACCAAGGACCTTCTACTTAGAAATATGACATAAACGACCCTAAACTCGAACTAGACACATAACATGCGTTTGGGTAAAGCTTATCCAAAAAGCGTAGCTTATTAGATTTGCAAGTGTGAAAATACAACGTAGGAGATAATGCTTAGGTGATATAAACACGTAATAAAAAAAAGGACCACTATTCTCTAATGAAGAGTACGGGCACGCACGAAATAAGCTAAAAACTAGTCTTTATGAAACAAGTTATCGCGTTAAAATTAATTGGCATTTGATTAAACAAATCGAGTGCATAATATAAACTACACCAAATAAATAAATAAAATCTCAGCTGATGAAACAACAATATTGTAAATAGTTTGGGCTTATGGGCTTATGGCTATTCATCTTTATATCAACAGGTCTGTTAGGGTTTTACATGTATAAATATCACATACTTGTAACCTCTTGGAGGTCTCATAATAAAATTCTCTCTTCCTTTCTCATTCATGTGTCATTGTTCATTATTTTACGACAGAAACAATGGTTTTATTGGGATTTAAATTCATTAATTTAATACCTTCGAATCGCCAGGTTGAAGAAAGGGCTATTAGGGTTTGGAGGTTTTTATACTCGTTCCGGACAAGTGTACATAGAGTCAAGACCCGACACAGACCCGAATCCAATTAAGTTTATTAGCAGTCGGGTTCGTATTGCTATTCAGTCACTAAAGCCCTTCAACGACACAATGGTGACAGATATATTCCGTCGTAAAAAAGAGCCTCGCAAAATTTTAGCGACAATTTAACGAAAAAAGTTTTAGAGTTTCGGCGACGGATTCTCGGTCTCCAACCTCTCGCTGAAGCCTTTTTAAAGCTACATAAATTAAATTTGTTTCGACCATCAAGTGACGGCTTAGAGACAAAATTTTCGTAGCTAATTAGTAACAACGAAGCACTCACTAACCCATTGCTAATAATCGGCCAACCATATAGTTGCTATTCCATCACTATTTAAAGACACAAAAATATTTTTCGTTAATCTATTGCTAAACGTATTGTCTCATAACCGCCACTTCTAATTTGTTGCTTAGATCAACACCATTTCATAGCATATTTGAACAAATCCGTCTCTAATTTGTCGCGATTTAAAAATCTTTTGAGGATAAAATATGCCGCTAATCGGTCAAGAAATGATACAAATTATTTGCCATTTGTTCAAGATGTCATACATAAATATTAATGAGGAGCAATCCCATCATTCCAGCTCTCACAAAGAAGAATCTACAAAATATAACTGTTGCAAAAATCATATTAAGCCCGGTAAGCATAATAAGAAGTCTTTTGCAGCAAAATTGCCTTAAGCTAACTAATTCATATTCAGCAATATCAAAAGACCTACCATGAAAACAAATCAGAATCATAAATTTGTGTATTCTTGAACCTTAAATTTAAACAACTTTTTGAAAGTTTTAGTTGAAAGCTTTGCAACTATATTATTAGTATGGAAGCCCATTTGCAGAGCATATGACACCATAAAATGATGATAGGTATTATCATTAACAAAAAACATCTATTAAGTATTAACT
>BQNB010145310.1:2141-16734 GCA_026074375.1 Tanacetum coccineum
TAAAAAACTATACATTATTGATTTTTACCACATATTAACAATTAATCGATCCTCCAAGTAATTTAGCGGTTTAATTTCAACGAACCGACTATCTTCATTCTTTCCTTCTCTTTTTTTGCTGCGATTTTCTATTTTTCCATTTTTTTACAATACACTACGAATCTTGGTGCAATTTCACCATCTTCACCATCATAATTCATCCGAATAATTTTTCTTTAAACACTTCATCTTCGGACATAAAACATAATTACGAGAGTAGCAAAATACACGAGTTACATACTTCTACATTCCCATTGCATTGTTCAACTTCCCGACCTAACCATAAATAGAAAATTTCACTTTGACACAGGAAATACAAAACTTTACACAAAACCAACTAGCAACTTTGATTAATAGGCTTAATCTACAGGGTAGGCTAAGGTGTAAAGTTGTAACGAAATAAACATTTGGTGATAAACAGGAATGGTTTAACAAGTTTTTCTAGGGGTATCTTACTCTTATAGTGAGAGTAAGCAAAGGGTTATACAAGGGTTAACTAACCAGTATAGTTAGTTAATATTACAACATATAGGCTTTTTGGTGTATTCCTAGAAATTTACCAGTTAAACAGATTACTCCATTTAAATCCATAATACTCATTATTGTGGTCTCGGGTGATATACCAAGCCAAGTTCTAAAGTCCACTACATCACCGGCACACTCATAGTTTTTGTGGAATTTTTAGGTAAACATTTAGAAACGGAATAGGCTTTAATTCTCACAATTTGTCATTAAGGGTTATTTGTGCGCGAGGTCATGTAACTAGCAATTTTTACAAAAGTATGCTAAAAATTTAAATTAGGCATAATTTTAAGCATATAGCATATTATTTGTAAAAATAAGGACAAGTAGGCGTTCTAATTCTCCATCCATCCACTTAAATTATATAACGTCCTCGTTGTATAAATACAACAATTAAAGAAAATAGGAAATATAACTAGAACGAGGAACTCCCCTGATATTTTGCTCGAGTTGATTCTCCAATTTGAGTTTTTGAGCAAAAGTATGTTGAAGAGGCGTCAGAATGCCCGTATGAGTTCAACACACGTCTTTTTTCCAGAGTATACCGTTACCAATTTGTCAATTTCTTTACAGCAAGGTCCTGCATAAAAGTTATAAAAGACAAAACGTGCAATTCTATCTCGGTTTTACAATGGTTACAATGCGGAAAAATAAACACACATACTATACAGGGATCCAATACACCGTATCCCAAACCTAAGGATACGCCGTATTGCAGCCTATATAAAAATTATCTAAATATGGGCCAGGTTGCCAGATACGTCGTATCATAAACCGAATACGCCGTATGGACAATCTGACAAAAATGTTTAAAGTGCAGGAATTTAAATGGATAATTTAAAGGACTGACAACGTCCAGACATGTCCATACACCGTATCCATAGAGGTTCGATATGTCGTATGGACGATCTGGGAAGACAGACTTAGCAAACAATTTAAAATTACAAACGATCAGGTTGTCTCCCGTGTAGCACTTTTCTTTCAGCTAGTCTTTAAATTAGACTTTTTCTTCAGGCTTCATTCATCCTTTATTTACTCGCACTCGTCCCCGTGTGCGAATTGCTCCATAATCTTTTGGCATGACACAAACTTCTTGCAAAACGGCATGCCGAGCACGACACCACTTGTTACATTCTCATCCATATCGTCAATGATTGTGAAACCTGAAATAATATAAAAATTCCCAATGAAAATATGTATGTCTGTCAGAGCTCCGGCTAGTTTCTTCCCTTCATGATCATCTTTGTCCTTAATTATAGAATTATAAAAGCATTTGGTCATCATATTAACGGACAAGATAGGGAGGAGGTCAGCACAAACATGTTTATACCCAATCATATAAGAAAATTTCATATTGTAACAACATTTGTTAGTAGGCTCATTGACAATAATACTTTCATCAATGGTTGGCTCAAAGTTATTATCTTGATTCATCCTAGGTTCTAGAGGCATATCCAAATCATTCAATTCAATATAATCACCATAGTGGGGGTCGAATGATTTATTAACAACCTCTCCTATAAGTTCAGTTTTGGAATCAAGATTCGTTCTTTCTTTCAACATATAGACCCTTCTAATTATGTTAGTCGCAGGTTTAATGCTTTTGAAAACAATTTTCTCTTCCCCAACCCTTAGATTAATTTTTTTTAAAACATCTATCTTGGCATGAACAGTATGTTAGTGCAAATATTACGATATTTAATCTATACGATCTCTTTATGTTTTGGTGATGACAAACATGTAACTTGTAATACATAACGTAAAGTACGCAAGTTACTCGTAATCAAAAATCATCAATGCATACATGCATCAACAATACTCGATGTCTAAAGTCTGCATCAACACCGACATTTGTTTGCACCCGACGTAAATCACGTAAGGTATGTACAAACAAATTAAACTTGTAGGATGATCAAAGAAAAATATTTTTTTTCTTAACCATTACATTTCTACAAAAATATTTTTCACAAAAATAAATAAACACAAAATACTTTTTAATAAAAGAAATGTTTTATTTAAATATAAAATTTGAAATCTGGTTCTCCCCCCAAAATAGAAACTTCTATACCAGATACAACTTTCCCCACAAAAAGACAAAAAAGGGAGCGGAATCTAGACGACGGCCCCCTTATATATAAGGGACCGCCGGAACCGCCGTTGACAGACTGGCAGTTTCAGCTCCTATAAATAGTGGATTACCTCCAACCATTTGAACAACCCTTTTTAAATAGTGGGTCACCTTGGAACAAGAAGAGGGAAACAAGGGGAGGGTTTTAGGGGGTCTTGGGTCAAAGTAACTAGTCATGGTCCTTATGGTTTGATAAGTCTTTGTTGTACATGTTTCTTGTAAGGTTTTTGGTGTGCTTCATGTCCCCTAGTGCTCATATACACGAAATTAGGGAGGGAAATGGCTAGGAAAAATATCTTTGATATTTTGAGTTCATTTCATGCATTACTTGAAGCCATAGTGTATAAAGGTTAAGTGTAGATGCAATATTTGTAAAGTGTAGTGTGTAGTTGATTTATTTAAGGTACAATATGACTAACAATGATAATTTGGGTAAAGTTTAATAAAACCTTTAGGTATTGGGTATTTGTTGAAGCGTAGATTTATTTTTGTGGTTCCGGGTATACTTAAATGTAATTTATCGCGAACCGTAAATGTTTTACGCATCCAATAAAAATAAAATATAAAAAGTTTATTATTACTTTCATAAAAATATATATTACTTGCTTGACGAAAGCTTTAATTCGTTTGGTGTCTGTTTACGTTAATTATTGATTTTTAGCTTACGCGTTTTAACTTAACTATTAAAATTAAAAGCGAACGTGTACGAGAAAAAAAATAGTGAATTTAATAGCGTCGTACATTGATCAAAAATACGGATTGTTACACTCGACATCTAGATTAGTGTCAGAAAATAATGTAAGCATTAGTATAAGGTTTTCTCTGCCGAAAGGGAGCTTGTTGATTAGTGAAGTAACTCTCGAGTTGGATACTCAGGGAGTGGAGTATGGCGAAGAGGAGCTTCGTGACCGAACCACTATAAATCATCGTGTCTGCTTTGCATTTTCTTTTACCTTTCGCTTTACTTATTTCTTTACATTTATTGCTTTACTTTAATACTTGCATTGTGATCATGATTGCGTTGATTGTTGTGTATATCATTTTACTTATGGTTGTGTAGTTCTTTGTAGTGAATATTGTGAGTGTGGTTGTATTGTTAGATTATGTATTAGTAATTGTAGATCTATAATCAACACTTCTCATATTGTGTCAAACTTGATTGGTGATTTGATACAAAAGATTTAAAGTTTTTAAATGGAAACGTATTCACCCCCTCTACGGTTTCCACAATTGGTATCAGGAGCCACGTCGCTCTAGTTTTCAAAACAAATAGTTTTTAAAATAGAGTACGATCCATGTATCAAATTACCCATGAAGGGGGATTAAATATGAAAAGTGTTTTGTTGCTTGATTCGTATTAGTTTTGTTGTTAAATACACATCGTATACTAGCTTGACTGAAAATATTCTAAAAAAGCTTGGAAGTGTAAAATACGTCTTTGTAAGTCCTAGGAGTAAAATGTCTAAAACACGTGTTTTATGTGCTGGAACAACTTCCTGAGGTCCTACGTCCCTACATTAAGTTACCAAATGATTTAATACAAAAAACGTGTTTTTGGGTCTCTGGTGGCGGTCCCCTAAATGTTCGGGCGGCCCCCTAATATATCTGGGAGCCGTCACCTTTATGGGGGTCGTCTGTATGTTTCAGCAGAATTTGCTTAAATAAGTCAGAAATGCAAAATCAACCGTAAGTCCGTAGAAGTCGTGCCACCCGCCATTTCGAAGAGAATTGAGTCTACTTTTATTTAAAAATACTTCCAAGCCTTTATTCTAAACTTAAATAAGTCAGAAATGCAAAATACTACATAGTGGTCAAAACTTTGAGTTCCGTTTTAATGTAAAACTTGTTTTTGCATTTTCCTTTGAGTCGGGCATTTCTAATTGATGTATCTTTGAAAAATAGTGTATTTGTCCTTTCAAAATATTGATCTTCGTTAATTTTTATAATGGGGATGAACTATCTTATTTTCAAAACAAATCAAGCTAAGTATACATCGTTATATCTAATACACAAAACGACGACGAATATCCTTATGTGTATGCTAGATGATTATGTGTGTTTAACTTTTGTTTCAACCTGGTTAATAGATATTAATAAGTAATCATTACTATTTGTAATTGAGCTAATCATATATCTAAACACATGTGCCATGTATGCTATTTGTATGTTGCTAGTTTTCCAAATTCCGCACCTACCTAACGAACTCTACAGCCTCCCCACCGCTTCCTTCCTCTCGCTCCGTTCTACCCTGTTAAATTGCCCCCCCCAAACTTCTCACAGAAGATGTATTATAGATCAACCAATTCAGATGAAGAGAGTCACAGTACACCAAATCCACTCATACCCATACTACTACAAAGTCGTTTGACATTTCCCATATAAACCATAACATTAGCTGTATGATACTATTTATGTGTATGAATAAAAGATGAAATACTCATATACCACTCTTAGATTGTGGACGTTCAATTCAGTTTCGCTCAACCCGCCTCCTCCTCGTCGCCACAATGACATAATGTCCTAAGATCATATGTTAAAACCTTGTCACTAAAATATTTCCAACACAATCTTAACTCTCTCCAACAATATGTCATAAATTTTTCCTCATCTTAGATTGTTTGGACTTGGGTTGGGTTAAACAAAATAAAGATTTGTATTTATATACATTGGAATTAAGTAACAGAAAATGATTTGTACTTTGTTTGTGCTTGCATTGTTCTAACACACACACATAATTATATTCCTTTAATAAACATATAGTATTTTACAAAAGATGTGTGTTGTATAAAAATGGTTAGGAAAATTCATCATATATCATAAAATGTCGAAAACTTATGCGATACTATACATATAACAAATAGTTTTTCGCACAAAGCAAAATCTATTAACAATCTTTGAAGTAAGGAATTAACTTGTCCTTATTCATCAATCTTACCTTACAACTAGTCTTAGGATTAATGGAACACACTATAAAAATCTTTATTTGTTTTCTTTTAAAAAGAGTGTTCGTGAGGGTCAAGAAAGATTTTGAATATATATCAATTCATTATTCAAATTATCTCGATCGTGATTTTAGTGGAGTCCCCTCCACATTGCACACACCACGTTTACCACCAGCTCCCCCCCCAACCCCCCCCCCCCCCCCCCCCCCCACCCCCATCGCCCGCACCAATGAAATCGCGCACTACCCTCTCTCTATTTGTCCTAACGGCCTCTTACACCAGATCCTCTATCCAATATAACACCTCACCACACACAGACCGACCCTCCCCCACATTATCTTATATACTGATATTAGAGATAGTGATGATGTATATATATAGAAATTGATATGAAATAAACGAATCTTTTCCAAGACGATAAGAATATGCATCGGTATCATTAACTCACACTTGTTAAATGATGTCATATTGAGTCTTACTTATCCAATAGTTGTGTCTCCCAAAATATTTGCAAATATTGCATAAAATATACAAATGAAGTGGATTGGGCGACTTGAATGTTTCATCATAAAAAATATTCAATGTAATTTACCTTGCAATGCAATTGGTAAAGTCGTTCATCTCTGAAAGCCAAACATGTGCATATGACAACATTGTAACTTTGCTCAAACAAATTCAAAAGCACAACTCAAAACTTATAATTTCTTTCTCATCAAAACTTCTCTTTACTTTTCCAAATAGGCATTATATTCTTCTTCACCAAAATGAGAAACCCCTTTAAACATTAAGGTGTAGGATAGGATAATTAAAACATATTCTTCCAAACCATTATCATGCCTTTCTTTCAATAAGTGATCGTAAGAGGATTTTGAATATAAAGATGATTGTTATTCAAACGATAATCAATCTTACTATTCAATCCAATTACAAATTTAGAATTGGACCTGAAATGAGTTAGGTATTTATCTAGATCACGGAAATATCAATCAAATAACCATAGATATTTCTGTGTCTACATGTTTAACCATCCTCGGTCTTATTACATGAAATCACGAAGTTGATTGCAAAGCAACAAGATTGTCATCAAATTGCAATCACACTTGCAATGATAGATGTTTCATTGAGTCTAAAGTGTTCAAAATGTGTGTTATTAGCTATGGTCAAAATTAATCATGCTAAACTTAACCACTCTAAGTAGATTTGACGACTTATATAGATTTCCATCGGGGAAACTCATAAGTACTACCAACTTGATAAGCAAGCCTTGATGGTTAGTTTGCCGAAAAGATCGCGCAAGGAGTCCATGAGAACTTTATAACTTGTATTAGCTTCTCATAATAATCTAATTTTAACACCATCTCCTAAATAGTGGGAAAATAATCCTTGCCCAAATTTGGCACCTCTATGGATCGATGGATCCTTCATCTTAGATTCATCTTCGGTTTAGGTAAATCTGCCCTTATGGATTAGAATTAAAAAATCTTCCTTTTGCTCGATCATTTTTTTAAAGTCCCAAATTACATGGAAACTAAACTTTAGTAATCATCTTTTTATTTCTTATAAAGTACTATTCCAAGATCTATTGAGGTAGACGTAACCTTAATTGTGATTTGCTTCATAAAAGACATGCAAAGGTGCATTCTGTGAACACTCTCATTATAGAGTATTACACTTTGTCACTCTTAAGCATACTCCTAGGTCCTAGGTGACTCATTCTCTTTTACACCTACAACAACTTGCTTGCTCTTTCATTCAACCTTAGGATTCCACACATCTTGATTTAGATTATGTAAACCGGAATTAAAGCTGATTAGTTGTGAGTCTATATTAGGCCCTATGCATAAGGACATATAAATTGTATCTTTGCTACACTTCATTAGGCAAATATAGGAATTCCATTTTGTCTAACATAAGAATGACTACTAGAGAATCTATTGCACTAGAAATTCAATTTGACCTAACGGTTGAATTGCTTCCAAGAGTGAAGTTGTGTTCATGGTATAACCCGTAAAAATGGTCGTGTTTAGCCTGAATTGAGCACCACTAGTGATAGCCTTATATTCATTCTTTAATTTGATTAAATGGATCTTTTTAAATATGCCTAATGATAGTCTACATCGATAGACTTTGTATTTCATTAGGAGTGCACACTAAGCAAGTAGAAATTAGGTTTCTTCTTGGTCAATCTAGACATAATGCACCTCACATATGTGATTTGAAGTTTCATGATGATAACTTGTTCCCCACGTAATGCAATTATATGCTTTCATGTTTATCTAAATGTTCAACGTTTATTAGCTTGACCATTGAATGCATGTTTGTTGTAAAAGCGTTTGCCTTTTTTTCTAGAAATTTAGATAAAATATCTCTTAGTTTATTTAAATAACACATGCTCCTAAGTGCTAAATGCTAACATGTTTTACATGATGATTTCATTTAAAATTATCACATTTTGTATGCGTCATTTTACATGACTTACGTGTTAATTATACACCTACACTATGATAGTTTAATGTATGACAATTGATATGTGCTAAAACACACACCATTTGTACCCCGGAAAATGCTAATAAACGGACTAAAACACTAAAATATGAGTAATTATGTTGCAAATATGTTTGTATTGTGTTTTTATGTCTTACAGGTAAAAAGGATTGAAAACGAAGCAAAAACGGTAATTTTCGGGTGACTTTCGACGACGTTTTCACGTTTATCGAGGTTCAAACGAAATCGTTAATATTCCTTGATCACACCATTGGAAAGAGCGCAAAATTACAAATCCAACGGTACCGGCCTTTCTATCTTGAACCTTTTTTGTCCCTGTTTGAACCCTTAATACCAATAAGCCTGCCAGTCCAAATATATGGGTTATATATTAAATATTACATATGATAATTGAAACCCTACTCTAGTCCAGTGGTAAACTGGCTAGAGTTAAGGTTTTCACCCGAAAAGTCCAGGGTTCGACTCATGCTAAGAGGGTTTATCCCCTCATTATCCACGTGGCATTCCACGTGGCGGACTGGTGTAGTCAAATTTATATACGTATTAGTATTAATCCCGTAAGAATTCGTTCCAAAATACTCCTCAAACAAGAGAAATACAAGGTAGAAATCTCACTAAAGAAAACACAATTCGTATATTTTTTATCCGGGAAGTATTTTTTCTCGGGTCGTGTCCCAACGAAATCGTGAATTGAGAATTTAGGAATAATCCGGATTCGAGTTTAGAATAGTAAAGGATTTTTGAATTGTTGATTAAACTACAAAATTTAATAGCACAAACTAAAAAACAATGGAATAGCACGAAATTTAAATGCACAAAACGTTAAAACGCGAGCTAAAACTGAAATTTAAAAACTAAGGCACGACTTTTAACAAATTTTATACCTAAAAATTACAAATTTAAAATGAAAATTTTAGAAAAAAAAATTAGAATTTTTTATGTATTTTTGAATTTTTTATGAATTTCTAGAGATTAATGATTTAACTAAAAATAAACTTTTTCTAAAAATTATCACTAAAATTTTTCTTTTATTTTTCAAAAATACTAGATTTAAAAAGAAAATTAATGCAAAAAGAATTTAAAATTTTCAACTATTTTTCTATTTTTTATGAATTTTATAAGAAAAAGTAAATCAATTAAACCTATTTTAATTCCTAGAAAATACAAATCAAATGAGAAAATTATAGAAAAATGGTTTTAATATGCTAAAATGGTGCAGAAAATTAATAGAAACAAAAGCCCTAATTTTTATGATCTAATTAAACCCTAATTTTATCAATTAAACTATAAACCCTAATTTTAATAAAACTAAAAACAAAAATATTAATTCTTTTTATTTCTTATAAAAGACAGGGTAGAAATTGAAAGAAGTGAAACTAGAAGGTAGGCGGGCAAACTTTAGTAAATTTACACTACAAAAGAAACTGGTAACCTTGAAGTTTAAAAAAAATACAAAACAGACCCTGCGATTATGGCTTATTTTTGGCTTATTAAAAAGTGAGATTCAGAAAAAACTTAAAACTACAAAGTTGTAAATCAGCTTATTCCTAACAACTTTAATGAAAGCACTTTGCACTTTAAGCCACTTAATAAGCTAGAAAATAAGCAAATGTTTAGCTGTTACAGAAAGTGCTAGTTTAACAAATGTTTTGGATTTTGGCTTATATTGAGCTTATTTCTTGATGAAAATGGAAAATAAAAGAAGCTCAATGCACCCTAAGATATGTACTAGATATATCTAAGAAGAAATTAACCACTTGTTAACAACAATTACAAGAACTTTGATTTTGAAAAATGCAAGTTTTAGGCTTAAGCTATTTTGAGCTTTTATCTAATAAGCTAAAGAGCTATATACTAAACCTTAAAGTCTGAATTTTTGAATATAAGCTGTCCTAAGGTTATTAAGCAAACCTAGATAAAAGGTTTCTAAAAAAATAGAAACTTAAAATAAGAAATCAATAAGAATTTGAGCTAGGAACTAATAGTGCTGTTGCTGATGCACTCTACTGCTGATGCATTTGACCTGGCAATCAAATGCAGGATAACACTTGGGAGTTAACACATTACTAAATGTACTTGAACACACACAAAACTCCTTTAAACTCTAAGTTGCTTTTAAGAATTTAAAATCTAAACTTCTCTTAACAGAAATTTGCCCTGGTGCTAGCAAAAGATTTTACACTCTACACTTTGTAAAACTAGAACCTAACCTTTAAAACTTGTATAAAACTTTGTTAAACAACCTAACTCAGCTGTATGATATGTTTTAACAAAGTTGAGTTGACTTTAAGAGTCCTAATCTAGCTTAACCCAAACACACCTTTAGAAAATCTGTCAAAGCTAAATTGAGTTTAAAACCTTTATAAAAACTAAAACAACCTAAACTCTTTATCTACTTCTATTTGTATTGGATTAATAGAGATGATTGAGAACTAAAATGCACAGCTTATTTGAGAGATTAAGCAAGTTACTCTATGTAGCTATTACACTAAAAAGGACAAAATTTTAGAAATGTAAGATCTAATGATAACTAAACAATCAAAACTCAAAACAGAATGAGAAGAACACTAATCAAGCATAATCAAACATTTATGAACTCAAATGAAAAGCAATAAGCAAATGATATACTGAAATTAAGCTGAAATGAAATAAGAGCAATGAAACCTAGATGTTGTAGTCTCAGGCTACTTAGGCTACTCTTTCTGAATGAGTAGCCTTAATTCAATCCCTAACGGCTACCTTAGCCTCTAAACCAAACACCCCCTTATTTATATAAAAAGGTTGTTTAACTGTTTTTTAGGTAAATGCAGGCTGAACTAAGTAATTATAAGTGAAGTTTAATAACTTTTAACACATTTTTATATAATTTAAACAGAATTAAACAACTTAAATTATACTTCAAATTTCGACAATAGTAATTTCACAAGAACTCTTAACTTTTTATATTGAAAACAGCAATATTACAACATATAACTATTACAACTAAAAACTCTTTGTAACACAAAATGGGTACAATAATTTTAAAGCAAACCTTAATTAAAATTAAACTAAGAAAGTAAAAACAGGGGTATGGGTACTCGGCTTGTTCTCTTCTCTTTTATAGAGGTCCCCAAGACTTCACTTGGTCTTGGGATGAGCTTGTTGTGAGCATGCAATGTCCCCAAGGTAATCCTAGCCTTTCATTGGCCTTACAACATTCTCAGCCATTGAAGGTCTTCGGGTTGAGTGGGATTGCCAAGTGGAAAAGTTATAGGGGTATTGGGTTGTGGGAAATGGTATGGGGAGAGCAGGGAAAGTACTAGGGAGGGTGGTTTGGAGCTAAAAACTGTGGGAGAGCTGGTTTGGGTTTTGGCGGCAAGGGGTGAGGTACAGTTATGGTTCGCAGGTTTAAAATAAAAACTTGGGGGAAGAGGTCAAAAATCTTGGATCTTCAACTTTCATCTCTTTTCATTTCATTTTAAGACCGAAAAAAAACTAGTTATTAATAAGTTTAGAAAGTGTCTGATTTGGTCCCTGCGCTCCCTGCGTGTGTATATCAAAATATAAGAGAGTTTTGGGGAAATTGCAAATTAGCCCTTGCCTTTAAACATAATAAAAGAATTGCCATTTGGCAGTTATGTTTTAGTTATTCCTTTTTGTTAGCTTAGTTTTTAAAGTGTTAAGTTTTTCTCTAACAGTTAGTGATTTAACTAAGGTTAGGTTAGTAGAAGTTTTTAAAGTTTTAGTTCAAGCCTCTCTTCATTTCACCATTTTTCTTTTTATATTTTAAAACACTTATTTAAAAAAAATGAAAGTTGCTAGTCCCTAAGTGTTATAAAAAATTGTTTATCTGTGGGCCAGTAGTGTCTGAGTAAAGTAGTTTCAAACAGTAATGGGCTTGGTTTGGGTTTTATTGGGCCCATTGGGTTTTGTGAATTGGGCCCATTGGGTTTTTATTGGGCCCATTGAAGGTGACAGTGTTTTTAGTTATTGGGCTTTGTCAAGCCACCAATAAGGTTACTAAAGTGGGTTTTGTGTCGTAAAATGGAATGAAAGTGGCTGTTACTGGGCTAAGGATTGGCCTTCAGAGTCTTCACAGTCTTTGTCAATTGCACACAAAATGGGCTAGTTGAAATTGATTGAGGGCCCTCCATTGTTTCATTCACAGTCTTCATAGTTATACTATGGGGCTTTCCCGGCCCATCAGATGGTGGGTTAAAGATTGCGGTTCAATAGATTTATTCTGTTCGGCTCGGTTTGACTGTTGATTTTTCTGGAGTGACTTGTCTTTGAGACTTTTTTTGGTCTTTGGCCTTGATTTTTCACAGTCTTTTCCATTCAATATGATAAGTTTTTTGTCATTTCGGCCTGGTTTTATGCTTTTTGTTGTTATACACTTCCTGCACAATACAAATGCACAAAACAAATCAGATATTGTGGCTAGTTTTTGGTTCGATTTTTGTATTATACAGGGTCGGTCTTTTGGTATAGTTCACCTTCGCCATAAAACCATTTGAAAATCAATCAAGGTACTTGTGATATAGATATCAAAGCCATTGTATCTTGATTGTTTTGAATTTATGAAACTGCTCCCCCTCAACATGTGCGTCGATATTCGAAATTGTTTGGCACATGGAGGGAGGAGTACCTGCTTGAGTCTTAATAGATCACACTTTTATCAGATTTAATATTTAAATCACATTCTCTCCCCTGATCAAAAATTTCAAACCCTTTGAGATTTAGGATCTCAATTGATTTAAATATGTTAGAAAATTTAGGAGAAAATGTGGTCTGATTAAATACAAGCCGATATTGGAACCTATAAATGCTCCCCCTCAATGAATGAGGGACTCTGTTAGTGTCAGTTATGATTAGTTTATAAATTATTTAGAGTTTAACGAGAAACTCATGAAAAATTCATTGAACTAACACATAACACTGATTACCACACTACTTATTGATGTACAAGATTGTGTATGAGACAGGACCTGAAATATTCAAACTTAAAGTGGCATAGTCAGTTTGTCCATGTTAGCAATCTGTAGTCCGTCTCGATACTCTCCAGATGGAAGTTGTCTTAGCTTTCCCCCGAACCAGCAATCCTTTCTTGAGAAGACACAACAAATATTCGAAGTACACAAATAATTCGAAATTAATAAATCAAAGTCATTAAGTCCTGATGGAGCTGTATTTCTCCTTACAAGATAGTGATGATATAAATTGAAACACCAAGGTTAGCTAAGTCTCGGATGTCACAATTATTCCCTCTAAATAGCCGAAATGATAATACCTAAGTCAACTAAGTCTCGGATGTAAACATTTCTTCCTGCAGGATAATGACAATCTAAAGGTATCATCATACTTATCAAACCTATGTGTACCTCTTTTGACAATACATTCTACTCCTTTGAAAGTAAGCTTAGAGATTAACTGATAGGGGAAATACTAATCGAATCAGAAAGATGTACGTTAAACGAAGTAAGTACCTATTTGCCATATGTTTCATTCTAAGTCCTAAAGGTTGAATCACATAACATCTAAAGTCTAAATGAGTTAAAATTAATTAACTCCCCTTTAAATCATGATTAGTTATTGTCAAACCTTTTCCATTTACTCCTTGATTATTCAAAAGGATCATTTTGAAAGAATTATTAGCACATTTCTCCCCTTTACTCCTTGATTATTCAAAAAGATCATTTTGAAAGAATTAATAGCACATTTCTCCCCCTCAAATAATGTCACGTTTTCTATTTAAAGAGCTGTAGACATTGTTTGAGTGATGGAAAATTCTTTTAAAAATCTTTTTCTGATGAGAGACTTAGATGACTAATTTAGCTTTAAAAGACAACACCTTTTCCACCATTATTAACACAAATAATTTGTGAAGAATCATAGAAGAAAAATTATTTGGTTAAAAAGAAGACTTCTCTTCTTTATCAAGAAATAATGCACTGAAGCGTACATTAGATCGAGGTTGCAAGGATATAAAGTAATCCATGCCCGGGAGAACTTAATCACCCGTTGTTAGGAACAGCCGTCTTTTTGGCGACGTGCTTTCCTCATTTTGAAGACCGGGTTGCAGTCTGAAATAACTGCAAACCATTTTTGACATGTTTTGAAAAACATTTGAAACTTCTGTTCGAACTTTATTTACAGCACCGTGTCATTATTGAATGACATTTCTAACGCCGTAAATATTATCGATGCCAGAAGACATGTCATGAAAAACATATTTTTGGTATTTTCTGATTTTATATTTTTGTATTTTGTTTTTGAAAAGTTTTATAAAAAAAATGAAAATCTTTTTGTGTTTTTCTGGTTTTATATATTTACATATGATACATGAAGAGATACCACCATAACTCTTCAGTTTCGTCCGCCAGCTTTTTCATCGTTTCTAGAGACATGCTTTGCATTCCAACCTTTTTCATGAGAAATTCAAGTTTTTCTTGTCCTAAGGTTTGGAGAAGATATCTGC
>BQNB010145311.1:0-16734 GCA_026074375.1 Tanacetum coccineum
AAATATTATAAATCGAACAGTACTATATCATCCTGTAAGTAATATCCTATATTCTTTACCTTACATTAATCTAAATATATGTGTTATATTTATTTCATTAAAAATCAATCGAAATGTCATTTATACTATTATTTAGTAAAAAACACGAAGTACTTTCGGTTTCAGATGATGACTTTTTAGCAATTAACTAGTTGCTATCACTATATGACTATATCTAATTGGCTCATGTTATTTTTAACCCACCCCACACCAACCCCCAACAAACCACCCGAGAACGGCACACCAACCCTTTACCACAACCAACCCCGCAGCCGACACTAATAACCTACCCTCACACACAAAACGAACACCCCACCACAAAATACCCATCCACCACCCTTACTATTACCCGAACCCCACCTGGCTAGGCCTAACCTTACAAACACCAGACCCTCGAAACCCCATGGCCGCAACACCACACGACACACCACCAAATCAACAAACGTTACGCCTCGAACCCCCACGACCCAACTCACCCCACCCCCCCGACCCGCGCTCCACCCACCAGCTACAAACACCCATTACCCTACCAACCCCATCCCCCGCAAACGACCGCACACACACGCAACACCAAAACCCCGAAACGGACCGGCACCCGCATACAAACCAAACACGCTACAATAACTACCACTAAACAGACCGCTCCCCACCCAGACCACAACGACACGCCCACCAACATGCCCCACTATCCTTAACCACACCACCCACACATACCCACTCTTTTTTACCGAAAAACCCACCACCATAACCTTTAAACCACACCGTAAGACCGACCCCCCAACACATTACCCACCCCCCACATTAACAGTAACCCACCACTAGCAACTCACCTTAACCTAACACCGCACCACAACACATACCCGAAGAAACACAGCCACAAAAGAACACACAAACCAACAAACTTACCACCGTAACCCACACATACACTACGTAACCCCCGTACCCATCCATCACCCACCACACCTCGCACCATACCAATAATTTACACTTCCGTTTAACCCAAACACCCCCGAGACCACTACTCTAACCCCACATTACACTCTGAAACAACGCCCCCCCAAACCCCCTCCAACCACACACAACTACGTAACCACTTACGTCCTAACCGTATTCCAACGCCGCGAAACCACACACACCCATTACTTAACCTATACATAACACACCAGCCCTGCCCACACACACACACGTTAACTAACATACCCTACCAAACCCCCGTATTACACCTCGCTACCAACCACAAACACGTTTAACCACCCATTAAACCCCAAACAAAACCCAACCACCAAAAACACAAAACCTACCCACCACGAAAACCACGAAACAACCCAACCACTCCCCCCACACACTTACCCAAACACGCACAAATTTACCCCGCATCACCAAACACAACCAACCCCGCCACCGCATCCTAACCCAGCCACACCCAACCCCCCGGCAAATTAAAACTACCCACCAAATACCAGACCTGAACACAAGCGGAAGACCTAGGCTATAAACCAAACAATACTACCGGAAAACATCCATTTACCAACCGCCACCCACCCCGGTCACAACCCAACACAACATAACCGTACACCGCTAGGGCCTACAAAACAACACCACAAACCCGCCCTAAACGCATCTACCAACCACGCCAAACCCCACGACCACCTACACTACCTACTATATACCACCTTAATTTTACCCCACCAATTAAAAAACAAACACCTACCCAGCCACCCAACAACAATACAAATTTACAACCGCAAACCACTATTAAACAATTTAACCACACCCCCACCACAACGCCCACTTAAACAACTACAATATAATACACAAACCACCAGACCACAAACCACAAGCAACACTACCAACACCCTCACCCCAAACCGGCACAACCATACTTCTTTTTACACCACACCGCACCCCACCCCCCGACCTTATACTAACCACTTACACACAACCTACACAACTACGACACAACGACCACCCTTATTACATAAAACACCCCAGGTATCCCCAACCTACCATCGAACGACCCAACTTAATACAAAAACAACACCTATACTAACCAAACTTACAATAACCAACACAACAACCTCCAAACTACCATACGCCCCAAAACCCTTACGCTATTATAAACCCCGACCAGTGGGCCAACAGTTACCCAACCCACCCCAACCAAACCCAACACCAAACCACCTGCATTTAACACCTACCCCCCACAGACACAAAAACCACCCAACAAAAACGAACCTTTACCAAACAACACACCATACACCAAAACACAACTACCACGCGGAAACCCTCGAACCCCAGCAACACCTTACCAAACACTACACCCACAAACCCAGGAGCCAATACCATAAAAACACGTTTAAACCCACCGATTACCCTAAAAACCACAAACCATTACAACACCCTCCACAGTACCAACACCGGGAAACACACAATCCGACGCCCTACCCGGCCAAACCTAACGGACCCCCACCACGATTACCTGAGTTTACGCCAAAACAACCAAACACTACCCAATGAAAACCCCGGGACAGTTACCTGGTATACCCGTTACACCGCAGGACCCGAACACAAACACGACAACCCACCAAACCCAACAAACATTTACACACCTAACCCCACACACACTGATTAATACAACGCCGCTTAACGCACGCACACAAAACCTACCACTACACGACCACGACTAACTAAACAACACTTAACCATTAAAACGCAAAATACCGCCCCATCGTTACCCGATTCACACATAATCAGCCTACTAAACGCCGTACGACCCCACATTTTTACCACTAAACTACCGCTACCCTCACAACCCAACACCCAGACACCAAACCGACCATAAACCTATTACACCCACCTAAGCGCCAAACCCACCAAAAACACCCCCAATTAACTCAGCCCGCCAATAGACCCATTACACTAAAACTACACGCTACCCGACAACAAACCAACACCACATAACACGCCTACACCACCAACACACCCCTTACACCACTTAAATACAACGAATTTAAACACACTTTTAATACGCCCTCAAGAGGCCCAACACAACTTACGCCCACTTTTTACCCGCGTTTACCACGTACAACCCCGCCACCCCAATTTTTTACTACCCACCACCACCCTCCCCCGAACCTACTTACACTAACCAATTAATCACCCATACACCCTTAACGCCATAAACCATTAACACCCACCCCGATTCAAACCACCACACCAACACCTCTAAACATACCCTCGTACCATATTACTATAACTGCACACATTCAGGCCAACCCATACCCTAACCCCACATTAACACCAACAAACCCTAGAAACCCCCATACGACACCATTACCCTTACCGCCTCCTTAACCCAACAACTAACATACAAACCACCAACTTACTGGACGACCCCACACAACCGACACCTCCCACACAACGGCCCACACAACTTACCGACAACCAACCCTTCAACCATATAACCCTCCACACACGACTTACCCAAAACAATATAACAACACCTCAACACCACACACTGCCGCTTAAAACACACAAACCAACACAAAACCACCACCAACTCACCAACACCACTACCGTAAACGAAACACGCTTAACACCTTACCAACCAGGAGCAACACTTTACCTGCCATACCCAAACCCGAACCCCCCGAACCACAAACGAACCAGAAACACCCATTTTTAAACAACGCACGTAACAACGCTACCCCCCTCAAACTCTAACCCGACCCCCAATTAAACCCCCGCGACCCTGCAACACTAACATAAAACCTTAACGCCTTTACAGCCACACGCCAACCCGTCCACACAACACACACAAACACCCTACCAAAAAATTAAACACACACAAACACCCCGCCGAACTTATAACCACCAACCACCACACAGCGTTTACACTACATTTTAACACACACCCCTACCTATACGACGCAATTAACACAACAACATACGCAACAAACCGAACACCATCCCCCCACTAACACGCATACACAACGACCTAAAACACGGGACACCCCACCGGCAACGCCTTCGACGCCCCAAAAACTCCCCCACCGTTTACACCGACCTAACAACACAACGGACACGGATCGACACACCCCACACACCGCAGACCACCCCGGGCACGCAGCCCACCAAACCTCCCCCCCATGTTGTAACTTTGAGTAGGACCCCCCCCCCCCCCCAAAATCCGTTTGTACCCCCCTAGTTTTTCCGGTTTTTTTTTATTTTTTATTTTTATAATTTTGTTTATATTATAAAACAGTGAAACGCAGAATACGAAACGAAAAATATAAAGTTTAACAGGTCAAAAGTATGAAACTGTCAAAAATTACGGAACAGAAATTGATAAAAAACTGTGTTGCACTGTAAAAGGGGGTACAAAAAGAATCTTCGGTACCTTTTTTGTACCTTTTAGTGTGCCAGGGGGTACCAATAGCACCCTATCTAATTATCTACTTTTTAATTTAAAGGCTATACCTACTATGACTAGCTAATTATGTAGCAAACATAAGCTATCCACAATTCATTCCACTAATCAACAAGTATACATGTTTAACTTCATTAAATCATCTACTAGCATTCTAACAAACTTCTACAACTATAAAACATTTACATCCAAGCAAAAACTAACACAAGTTATTATTCATAACAAAAGCTTCACATATGTAACATAAGACTAAAGTGACAATATCGCTAATTAAAGAATCCTACAATCATAAACTAGATCTATACGAATAATCAGTACATAACCCTAAAATTCTAGTTTACAAACTTGTTTACCCTTTCAGAAATAAATGTTGTTGTATCAATAAAAACAGTCAAATAGTACTATACTATTATTCTGTAAGGTATATCATAGTCCGTAACTCTTGTATTATATTTCATAAAAATTACTTTGGCTTTTGGATGAAAATGATTAAACATTTAACCACTTGCAATCGCACTATAATGTTTTATATCTATATATCCACTATTACAACTAATTCTGTATCAAACATGCTAACAAATATAATAGTTATATATCCACGTGTTCTCAATTATTATTTTGTAATTTTATTATGAACGATTAAAATAAGTTTGCTACTTTTAAAACAATCACATGCGATTAGGAGACAAGACAAATTATGCATATTTATCCAGTGTTTCATAATTATCAATTTTATCTAGAAATATTTAAAGATCTACATGGTCTATAATTGGGAAAAATACATAAGATGCATATAAGTACCCTTTTGTCATCCTAAAAAGCTATAAAGTACAAATATAAAAATTAACTTCTAACTATTTTCAAAGAAATTGATTTAGTATATTTACTAGATCTATTCCGCTGCGTACTCGTAGCTAATTTGTTACATAGATTGTTAAATCCCAACAGATCAAATGAGGAATTTAATTAAAAAGAGAATGATGAGAAAGAAATACAATCATAAATTTTTAAATGTATCCTCGTTATTTTTTTTATCTAAAATATGTGACTAAAATGTGTTCTCTTTATTTTCATTTCAATAAAATTTAAAAACTTTTTATCATTTAGCTATTCTAGTCATAACTTAGCGCACGAGGTATCATCACCCCTTCCCCTTCTCCAAGCCAAGAAGTGGGCGTACGAAATTAGGTAGTTTTTCTTAATTGAGTTTTTGGTTGAATTTGTGTTTTAATATTGTACTAGTTTTAATCCCTGTGCACGCATATACATTATGTTTTTTAAATATATTTATAATTTTTATTTTTTCTGTTTTATAAGTTATGAAAGTTTAAAGGGTTATTTGTTTTTTTTAAAGTCATAATAAAATTTATAAATTTATAAATTTACACTTAACTCTATACAATTTATTTAAAATTAAACCACTAAAGTTTTATTAATTATCTTCTTTTTTTTCAAGTTTTTTTTTTATATAAATTTGACACATATATTTTTATGTGTTTTTTTTCTTTATCAGATTTCTCCACCAAAATAATGCCAATTTTAGAAGTATTTAAGTTTTTTAATTAAACATATATTCAAAAATTATTTTTGAAGCATCATACCTAATAAGGAAAGATTTTTTTTTAAATGCAAAAGTCTTCACTTTTCGTTTTCCTTTACTAACTAAAAGATAATAAAACCCTCAAGATACAAAATAAGAATTTGACTTTAAATAAACAAACATATCATGCCATTTATTATGAATGGCTGACTATTCAACAACTACAAAAGTCACTTATCTTGACCAAAGTTTAACTTTGTTGTTGTTGTGTTGATACTTAAATAATACTCCTATGATATATCTTTAACCTCCATGTTGTTAGGAAATGGAACTCATTTTGTTTGGGTAACACTAGAGGTATCAAAATACCCGTCTCGATTCGCACCCGAACCCGATTACGTTTTTATTCGGGTTAGTTACTCGGGTCAATAAATATTCGGTTTATTTAGGTTAACCGAGATTACCCGAATACTAAACATGATCGGGTAGCGGGTTGAAATGTATTGCTAACACAGGTTCGGATAGACCTGATTGACCTAAATAAGGTGCTTTTTAATATTCTTTTCTATAATGTTTAGAAATTATTTATTTAAATGAGTACAAATAGGCAATTTTATTATATTTTGCTCATATTCGAGTATACTTGAACCCGAATTGACTTGTATCCGGTTGGCCTGAATTCATATAAGGTCTGCTTTGAATATATAAATTTTAGCATTCACATGACTTTGACTCGGACACAAAATTAACCTGAACTCGATCAACACCTAAAATAGATCTTTAGCTAAATGACTAAATGAAGCTCACTTTGTTTTCTTTTAACTATTTTAAACTAGCTGTCAATTGGGCTTAATGACCTACATAACTTGTTATGTATCATATTACAAGTTTGAAAGAAAAACAAGCAAGATAACTTGTGCGTTGCGGCAGGGTATATTTTTTTCGAATCGATTTTGAATGAATATTGAGCGAACGACTTTTAACAATCACTGACATCTGTCGTTTATTTTAAAGTTATTAGGTAGTTTTGGGTGTGTTTTGAAAGTTTTTTTTAAATGTTTATACATTAAACTTCAATTTTTTTTATAAAATCGTACGTATGTCAGAAGCATTGCAATATTGGGCTCGTTTTGTTCGCAATTCGAAGATCTTTGCGAGGGTATTTTATCTGAATAAATCGGTAGATATGTGATATACATTTGATAAATAAAGTTTATTATAGAAGAAAATCGTAAATAGTTAAAAGTTGAGGGTCCGTTTTGTAAGTTTTCTTTTTTTCTCTATTTTGGGCCGGAAGAATTTTTTTTTTACTTTGGGCCGGTTTTGGGGTTATTTTTTTCTTAATGGGCCAATTTTTTTTCATTCGATAAAACGACACCGTTTCGGATCAGTAATGATATATATTGTAATACCAAGTGTGAGGTCGAGTTAACCAACGAGTGCTATAACACAGTTGGCAACTTTTAGACCTGTGACCAAGTTTATAAATAGTGTGAGGTGTAGCGTAGCGATATGGTCAAGTCTCAAGTTTATAAATAGTGTGAGGTGTCATTTTATAAACTTTTTCGGGGTCGTTTAACCCCATAAATCGTGCATTTATGCCCAAAATAGGTACTTAATCGTTCCTTTTCAGGTATTTCTCATTTGGAAGGCATTTGGAAGAATTACACGTAACTTGGGCTCATTTGGAGAAGAAACGGACAAGACTACGGACCTACACCAACATTGATCAAGAATTTCTCTACAGTGGCTGGAGACGGCGTCACAGATACAACGTGACGCCGTCACCACGAAGATCAAGACGGCGTCACATGATTCCACGACGGCGTCAGAGCATACGACCCAACCCATTATCTAGAATATTCTCTTTCATGACGGCGTCACGATTAAAACGCGACGCCGTCACAGCGTTTTTCCTATATATACAAACCCGAATTTAGGGTTTTGAGTGTGTAACTTTAGAATAAAAAGAGGGTACGAACCCTAGTTCGTTTAGCAGCTGTAGGAGACGATTTTAGGGCCTAAAAACCCTATTGTACCTCTTCCAATTCATGTTTTAATCAAGTAAGGTTTACTTAATCATTCAATATGTCTATGTGTTGTTTGATTTATTGTTCTTGCTTTATCTTTAACATGCTTGGCTAAACCTCCTATTGTGTTTATTTATGATTGTATGAAACCTAGAATGTAGATCTTAGTGGTGTTGCTTCTTGTGATGGATGTGCACATTAGGTCTTAGAAAACCAGCTTTTGTCTGTATCGCTGTTGATATGTCTAGGGAAACGTGATTGTGTAGAAAGGATACCATCGGGTAACAGTCTTCATACTACCTTGCCCCCTAATATGGTTGATCCACTTTTAATATATTTCACATGCACTTAGTAAACTCCTAGGGGCCGTGTAATAGTATTCATACTACCTTGCATGTGTGTTGCTCTAGCGGCATACTCAGTAGACGACGAGCTCGTGTAATTCGTTCATGATTTAGGAAATAGTTACACAGATCATCATAAGGGTGTCAAGGCAACAACACTAGGAGAAGCAATCTAGGGAGTAATACATGATTAAATAAACATAGTCTTTTATCTTATTGTTATCACGAGTAGCGTAGAATTATATTTAGTTAATAGCTAAAACCAACCAATCTCTCAAATATATGATTTACCTGCTTTCCATAAAATATAAAAATACAAAAATAATCTTCTCTCAACCCTTAGAACTTTGAAAGATCGTGATCAAGCCTTCCCAACCTATTCCCCGAGTGAAAGATAACAACCCTCGAGTCTTGCCTATACTACTACTACAACGATCAGGTGCTCTGCCTAGGGAGTTGTAAAACTTCTTGTAGAAGTCCTACGACGATCGCACATCAATTTTTGGCGCTGTTGCCGGGGAATAGTTAGGTTTTGATCATAGTTTATCTTAGTTCTACTCGCTTGAATCCTTTCAAGTGAGAATTTAATTCCGCATATTAGCTTTCTTATTGTCTATCTTTTCTTTGTGCTATTTGTTTCGTAACCCATTCTCGTCAACCACCATGGGAGACGAAAATCCTATCCGTACTCTAGGAGATTACTCCAAACCAAGCCACGAGGGCTACAAGAATACCATCGAGCTCCCCTTAGGGAACAACGTGGTACCTCTTCGATCTGATACCATCTAGTTGATGCAAAACGGATGCTCATTCCACGGACTTCGATCCGAGGATCCAAATCAACACCTCAAGGATTTCCTTAAACTTTTGGACTCACTTGACCTTGACGGTGAAAATAGGGAAATAACGCGCCTGCGTTTATTTCAATTTTCCCTACGCAATCAAGCTAGCAATTGGCTTGAACGTCTTCCTACAGGATCCATCTCCATATGGGATGATCTTACTACCCGATTCCTTGCTCAATTCTTTCCACCAGGAAGGACCACAAGACTCTGCAATGATATCCTGATGTTCCAACAACATCATGGAGCATCTCTATCCGAAGCATGTAATCGTTTCAAGGTCTTACTCCAAAAAGCCCTCATCATGGCATCGACCTTTGGCTCCAAATCCAAATTTTTTATGACCATGTCAATCCTGTCACAAGACGAACCATTGACCAATCGGCTGGTGGTAAGCTTCGTGACCTCAACGCCGAAGAATCCTAGGCATTATTAGAGGACCTCTCCCTCTATTACAACGAAAGTTGGAATGACCCAAGGGATTTCGCTAAGCCGGTCAAGGCAATCACATTGCGTCAAGATGTCCCGAGTACATCTGACCGCCGTCTAATCGAGCTCGAAAATCAAGTCCAACTCTTGATGGAAGCTCTTCTTGCTTTGACACAACCTGCTCAAGTAAATAAAGTCACTACCCCATGTAAAATCTGTAGTGGTCCCCACGACACTCAGTATTGCATGGAAGACCCCGAACAAGCCTTTGTTGAATACGCATCCTCGCGTACCGATGAAGCAGGAGGTAAGTGGTATACTTTCAAGCCCGAGCAAAACAACCTTGGTGACACCTATAATGTGTCATGGAAAATTCACCCAAACCTTAGGTGGAGACAACCCTAAAATTTCCAAAACAATTTCTCAAACCCACCTAACCGGTTCTAATCCAACGGTTCGATCCCGAACCGTTCCTTCAACAACCGTCCTCAAAATTTTAACAATCAATCAAATATAGAAGGACTGGTTTCCGTCAGACCCCAACTACATCTACAACAATAGCAGACACCGCATTGACAAATTCATCCTCTCAAGCTACAAATTTTCCAAACACTTCATAGGATGTTGACGAGCTCGAAACACAGCAACAACATAGTCCGAATGCTATACTCTAGAGGCTATTAGTACCAAGCTTCCAGCTTGCTGTGTAATTTCATAAAGAAAGGTGTGTGAACCTTAGCGAGTCCAGGCTCGATGGAAATACGTTTGTAAATCCTTTTGCTACTCCATCCAAAAGTGCTGCTGAGTCATCATCTTCATAATATGTAGATCCATTGGACATGTATACATTTTACCAACCATACCCTCATGAATATCAGTAGACTAAGGATCACCCTCTGGAACAAGTGATAGGAGAACCATCACGACCAGTCTTGATAAGTAATCAACTCCGATCAGATGGTGACATGTGCATGTATGCATTAACGGTGAGCACTATGGAACCAAAGAATGTCAAAGAGGCTATGACCGACCCTGTATGGATTGAATCAATGCAAGAAGAGCTTCTTCAGTTCAAAAGGCTTGATTTGTGGGTGTTAGTTGCCGCTCCAGATAACATAAAACCCCTTACTTTGTAATGGTTATTAAAAAACAAGCATGATGAAGAGAACACGGTCATCCGAAACAAGACTCGTCTGGTTGTGAGAGGGTACCACCAAGAGGAAATAATAGATTTTGAAGAATCCTTTGCTCCGGTTGCTAGAATGGAAGCCATTAGGATATTTTTGGCATATGTTTTTGCAACACCAAAAATTCGTTCATCTTATTTCAAATGGGTGTGAAAACTGCTTTCTTCCATGGTACGTTAAAAGAAGACGCGTACGTGTGTTAACCTGAAGGTTTCATCGATGCTGATCATCCAATCCATGTCTACAAGTTAAAGAAGGCACTATATGGATTAAAGCAAGCACCAATGGCATGGTACGACGAATTTTCAACGTTTCTCCTACAGAATCACTTTTTCAAAGGCACCATTGATCCAATGCTGTTTATAAGGCGCTTTGACGATGACAACTTAGTGGTACAGGTCTTTGTAGATGATATTATCTTTGGTTCTACAAACCCTAGCTATACTAAATAATTTCTGACCTCATGAAAAGCCGCTTCGAAATGTCAATGATGGGGGAAATAACGTTTTTCCTTAGCTTACAAGTTAACCAATCCCCTTGTGGCATCTTCATAAACCAGTTTAACTATGTCTTAGAAATCCTTAAAAAATATAGAATGGAAACTTATGATCCCGTTGGAACTCCAATGGAGATCAAAGACAAACTTAACCTAGATCAAAATGGGACTCTATTCGATGCAACGAAATATCGTAGCATGATTGGTGCCTGATGATGTGTCATTTTATACACTTTTTCAGGGTCGTTTAACCCCTAAATCGTGCATTTATGCCCAAAATAGGTACTTAATTGTTTCTTTTTAGGTATTCAGCATTTGGAAGGCATTTGGAGGAAATACATGTGACTTGGGCTCATTTGGAGAAGAAACGGACAAGACTACGGACCTACACCAACATCTCTTAAGAATTTCTACTCAGAAGCTGGAGACGGCGTCACAGATTACACGTGACGCCGTCACAACTCATCTCAAGACGGCGTCACAAGATCTCAAGACGGCGTCAGAATGCACGACCCAACCCATTATCTAGAATATTCTATTCATGACGGCGTCACGATTAAAACGCGACGCCGTCACAGCGATTTTCCTATATATACAAATCTGTTTTTAGGGTTTTAGGCGTGTAACTTTAGAATAAAATAAAGGGACGAACCCTAGTTCGTTTAGCAGCTGTTAGGGACGATTTTAAGGCCTCAAAACCATATTGTACTTCCTATGTTTTAATTAAGTAAGATTATCTTAATCATTTAATATGTCTATGTGTTGTTTGATTCATTGTTCTTACTTTATCTTTAACATGCTTGGCTAAACCTTCTATTGTGTTTATTTGGGATTGTATGAAACCTAGGATGTAGATCTTAGTGATGTTGCTTCTTGTGATGAATATGCATGTTAGGTCTTAGAAAACCAGCTTTTTCTGTATCGCTGTTGATATGTCTAAGGAAACATAATTGTGTAGAAAGGATACCATCGGGTAACAGTCTTCATACTACCTTGCCCCTTATATGGTTGATCCACTCTTAATATATTTTAATTGCATTTAATATACTCTTAGGGGCCTTGTAATAGTTTAACAACCTGAGTTTTTAGTCGACAATTATCTTGAGCCGCGATTTATTTTCTTCGTTTGATTTGGAACAATTAATTTTCGTTCCGAACGATATAATAAAAATCATTATTTTGGGCTATTTTGTAAGCCATACTTGTATTGTACCTCCGTTAATTCGGTAATATTTTTAATTTGTATTCTATTATTTATTTTACTTTTGAGTAAAAATTATTATTATGATTAACCGAATAGGTTGTCTCACGTTCGTAATGAAACAATTAATCAAAGTGAACCCGAATTTAGACTAAATATTAGTCTACGCGCTCTACGTAAATTATTATTTCAGAAGATTATCTCATATGTTATAATTTTATTTTTATCATATACGTTTATTTTTCGTGGTTTCGATATAACTTTTGTTATATTTTACGTCTATATCTATTGACCTTAAATATACCCGCTTAATTAAAGTTTAATAAAAATAAAACAAAAAGAGCATAATATAAAAAAAGGGAAAGACAACTCATACGTGTTAAGTGAAAATGCAAATGTCATTTTGATGGAACGTGTCACTAATCTACAATGTCATCATCATTTTCATTACTAAAAAAAATAGAGATCTGATCTAGAGCATTATGTACAGGGGCGGAGCCATGTTCATCATAGTGGGGGCAACTGCCCCAACGAATTCTTCAATAATCACATCTTTTAATGTTAGTTTCTGAACTTTAATCATGGTGCGCTCAACTGAAAATTGAAAATGCCCTCAACGCGGTCGGAGAAAAAGCAAAAAAGGAAATGGTTTCGGAGTGTTGCTGTGTTTTTTTTTCTTTTGAAGTTCTTTTCAAAGGTAGATGATGAAGATGACAGAAGGACATTGTGTTTGGATACGTGTTAATTGAAATGACTACTTTACCCTTTGACCTATCGGGTTTGACTTAACTTTCTAACCTTTTATTGTCAAGTAAAAACACTTATTGCGTAACCGATAATTTTTCAAAACCTATTTTAATAATAAATCATAATTATTACTACATAATTTTCATTTATAAAATTTTTATATCTTTCAAATTTATTTGGCTAAACAAAAATAACGCGTACCGACACGATGCTAACTATTTCAAAATCATTTATCTAAAAAATTATTTAATAAAAATATTTAATAAATTAATTATCATCTTATTTAAAATCTTATTTAAAAACGTTTATTATTAACGTAAATATCTGAGTTAACGTTTTATTTTACGAATAAAGTTTACCCTTGATATGGTGTCTAGAATAAACAAAACGAACATTTTAAATAAATGTTACCAAATATTTATGAAATATGGCCAAATAAATACTTATTTTTGATGGAAATTTTAATTGGAAAACAATGGCGCAAGTTTCGTGTTTTAAATCATCCGTTAAGTACCCCAAACGAGTCCCGAATCATTATTTTATAAAACTAAAAACATTACATATTTTCACTCATCTTTGCAATAATTGCCACTTTGTTGAAACTTCCAAGTATTAAATACATTTTTATTTCTCATTTATCTCATTAACTTTACTACACAAACCTAAAACACTTTCAATCTCTTCTTTATCGGCGCATGTCACCGGAATCCGGCCAGCTCTGGCCACCACCGCCATCACCCCCCTCCAGCTGCATGCACATGCCACTAAACCACCACTTTCATCTTCATCTCCTTCACCGTGGCTCCACCCTCACGCCACCCTTATCAACACCACTAGCCGCCACTCTCCTCCACCGTGGCCCTACTCCGCTGCCACCATCACATCGACACCACCACCACACCACCTCTTCCACCGCCGACGCCACCCTCACCTCGAATATCAACAACCGTTGGCCACCCTCTCTGCCACAGATCCACACCGAAAACACCAACATCACCGCCACCCTGTCACCATCTACGCCCTCACCACCTCGTCCCTCTCCATCTTCGAACCACCAACAGCCGCTACAGCAGCCGACGCAATCACCGCCACCTCACTCCTCCTATTTCCGAGTTTGGATGTTTACATCTCTTGTAAAAAAAATTATATAACTAAATAATAATGGTTTCGTTTATTTAAGCTTAACTTCTTTGATTTGTTCTTTTTTTTCTTATTATTATTCTCCTTGAATTATAACTTAATTGCATGGTGTTGTTTAAGCTTATTTCTAGTTCTCGGCTTCCGGTTTTGTTGGTATACTCGGCTGAAAACACGCCCGCAGCAGGGGTGTTTGTTTCTGCTTTTTTTGACTTCAAAGCGGGTGTTTGTATATGGGTTTAACACCCTTAAGAGTGTGTTTGGTTCGCTGTCCAGCGACCCGTAAGGGTGCGTTTGGTGTAGCAGCTCCAATGGGAGCGTTTGGTTTGTTGTTTAACCACCCCAAAGGGTGCGTTTGGGACAGCAACCACTAATAAGGGTACGTTTGGCTTTGGTAACAGCCTCACAAGGGGTGTTTGGGACTGCAGTTAACACCCAACAGGGGTGTTTGGTTCAACCCTTAAGGATGTGTTTGGTATTACTTATATTTAATACTTATGTAAACTTGACAAATTATTAATTATGGGACACGAAAAATATTGTGATATTGATTGATAAAAACTGGGAAATATTGTATTTTAGATACATGGAAACGTTGTATAAACGGCAAGGTCATGCCGAAATTTCTAAAAATTTATATACTTAGTAAAATTTCAATAAAATTTCTATTATCTTGAAAATCTGATAAAAGGACAAAGTTATATAGTCTTTATATATTTATTAAATTGTAATTATATAATAACCCGTAAATAAACGAAAACTATTCTTTTACAAATAAGGTAAATATTTTAACTAAAACTCGTCAAGAAAACGAAGTACTAAATTATAAAATAATATTTTATAATTCACGACTAAAGGACAATAATAAGTTTTGTTAAAACTTTTAAAATGTCATTTATCTAATTTGAAACTTTAAAACGTGCGTTTACTTTTAAGAAATAACTTTTTTTCATTTATTTATTTCATTTGGTGACACCCGAACACGCGTCGAATTATATTGTTTTAATTATTTTCTCACGTCGCTTATATACTACTTTTCCTTTATATAATACACGCCGCACTTTATATACTTGTCTTATTTTTTATTGTATATATAACGGAATATATTACCTACTTTCGTGTTTGCTTTTCGATTTATTTATTTAATCAACCACCAAAACTCTTATAACTGAAACTCAATCATTTTCAACGTGACACGTTGATTGTAATCATCGTCAGAAAAACCCCAAAAATCTACCTCCTAACAAATGAAGCACCCCAAGTGTTTTCGCGGACATGACAAGAATAATTCATTGACGCTACGTGGTTATTAGCTATTTGATTATTGCCCACGAGCAAGGTGAGTTCATAGCATCGCATTTAATTCTTTTTATGTTTTGAAAACCCACGAGGGAGATACATGCTTGTTTTAGAAAATCGAACACAGGTGATTTTATTATGTGACGTTGCTTGGAGTGTATTGTTGTGGCTCTTCTTCATAACCATCATCACCGGCTAACCGGTGATCGCTATGCAATATAAATCTATTTTGGCCTAACGACCTGTCCGGAGTGTGTTCCTTGCGAGGGCATACGGAGACATATTGCATTTAGTATTGGGAGTGCTATCACTCCAGGTTGGGCACATGGTTAAGGTTCGGTTCATGGCTCTAGCATCGTTGTGATTGTTTTATGAACTAAATATTTTGCTATGCTTGTGTTCAAAATAATTGTTTATAAACTCTATGGATTCACTCAACATTTTTGTTGACGTTTTAGCATGTTTATCTCAGGTATATTCTTGCTAGCTTGGATGGGATGGAATGCGGATATCGAAGGACCTGAACTTGTTGAACTTTGTACATACAATAAAATGTTTTCTTTTAAAGAAACTTAATCATGTTGTGGTTTATTTAGAAACGAGTTTTCGTAAAGTTATTGGGACCTTGTAACTCTGATCATTTTAATAAAAATTAAATGTCGTTTACCGAGACTCGTAAGCTTGTATTATGATGTAGCACCCTAATATTGTATTCCGTTGCGTTGTAAATTTAGGGGTGTTACAGATTGGTATCAGAGCAAGAGTCATAGCGAACTAGGTCGTTTTTCAAAACCTGGACTATGACTGTTTTTGAAAAATTATCACGAGTCGTTCACCGATGCCCTATATCCGTGCGCGCAATCCTTCCCGATCCCTTGTGTGCTTTGTGCTAGGCCTTGATTGTATACTTTATACCAAGCGTGCGGTATAAATAGTAATTATGTATATATACGATATACGTTCTACGTAGAACCGCTATATATATATGCCTTTCGATCATCGCTACACGCGTAC
>BQNB010145312.1:0-16734 GCA_026074375.1 Tanacetum coccineum
TATCAAGCATAAAATGTGCGATATAATAGTATATAATATGAAATTAAGGTTGACTCTATAAAGCAGTAAAGATAGGATGAGAGAATTGTTAAACTCATGGTTTTGTAGGTTTATAAAAGAATTACAACTTTCTATAACTGGGCGTTTGACGCTGTCAGGGATATCCTGACCCCTTCACAAGTATCGTGGCGACGGCGTCACTTGTAAATCGTGACGCGGTCTCCACGCTTTATGAAAACTCAATTTTCGTTTTTGATGAAAAAATTCCTGCACTCATTCTTATATGTTATTTTCCTATACAAAATGCTGCATAAAAACCTGGGATTTAACAATTCAATCATATGACTAAAAACTGACGCGAATTAACCTAAACAATTTATTTCAAATGTTTGAATTTGGTTCTAAAACTGGATAATCCCCCTACACTTATTTTGTTGCAAAATACCTTTGATTGCAAATAAGACGAAGTTACAAACAAACAAAGCATGATTACAAACTAATTCAAACATAATAAAACAAACGATAAAGAAGTAAAACACACAAGACATTCCTAATATGAAGGAAAAGTAAATATTGGGTTGCCTCCCAAAAAGCTCTTTTCTTTATTTACAAGTCTTGTAGCTAGACTCAAAGTCACACGTTCTTATGTAACTTCTCCTTCATCATCCATTCCAGTCACATATTCGGGCCCAAGCTCCAAGCGTTCATTATAAAATCCTAATATTTTGCTCATTAGATACTCTACCCCTCTTCTCTTGTCTTCTTCGTTCCTAAGGTAGACTGATTTCGTATGCTCTTTTTCTAAGTGTGATAGTGAGTTGTACTATTCCATCATATGGGGCATCTTATAAGCAACTTCATCGGTCTCGTTAGTAAATCTTACAACACCTTTGGGTGAGTCGTGAGTCATGTTGGATATTTCCACCAAAGGTTTCCCTAGTACTACTTGTGACAACCTAGGGTCTATAATTGAACTAATATCCTCAATAATCATGAAGTCTATGATATATGTGAAGTTTCCTACGAAGACATGTATTCCCTTGACCCTTCTTGTGAAATTGCTAACTCCTCTATTCGAGTTTTCCCTAGGGTCAAGTTTTCTCCTTATGATCCAATTATACATCATTCGAGTCATGATGTTTAGAGGGGAGTTAGGGTCAATGTAGGCTTTTTCCACATGCACATGCCCAATGTTGCATGGTATCTTGAGGTTTGATGGGCACCCTTCCGTGATTATGGGGTTCCTTAGAAATATCGAAGTGATTGGGCTACACATGAGGTACTTATGGTATGCGAGTTTACTCCTAGTTGGGAATATGTCAAAGTATTCTACTCCTACCACTTAGCTTGTTGTACTCCCTTCCTCTTCAGGTTCTCCTTCGCTAGAGTTATCATTCTTTCTAATGAACTCAATAAACATGACTTCTCCATTGTCCTCCTTTGTGAAAATGACCTCGGTGTCGGATTATTAAAGAACCAATCCGAGCGATTCAAAGAATGAATTGAATTTAAGGACTTTTTTGGTGATGAATGCAACGGACGGATCAGGTGGTGTGGAGGGGTTGTCATGGATATTTTCTGGGCTGTTTTTTTCTTCTTCCTCATTCTCTTTTGCTTTCTCATTATAAGAGTCGCTTTATTTCTTAGAATGGATTATGATGGCGTTGATCGAACCTTGGACATGGTTTGAGCATTGCGGGTCCATATTTGGGTAAGAACGAGCACACAAAACTGGGGAAGCACTCAGTTTCGGGTTCTTGATAGTATCGCAAGGTAGGGCTCCCGCTATTCGACCAGTGATGGCCTTCAACACAGTGTCAATCTTGTTAGTCATCTCACTTTGTTGTTGTTTGAAATCGGCTTTAAACTTGGATACTCTAGCATCTTGAGATGCCATGAAATTGAATACCAATCCTTCAAGATTTGATTGATTATTAAAGCTTTGAAGATGATTATTAAAAGAATGGTTTGGGAATGAACCATTAAGTTAGAACCGGTTAGGTGGGTTTGAAAAATTATTTTGAGAATCTTGGGGTTGTCTGTGACAACCGTGACTTGAGCAGGTTAGTCAAACCGTTAGAGTTGACTAAAGTATTATTATGTGTTCTAATTGTGTGCTTATGTGATCTTATATGAGTATTTGATATCAATCCGTGATACGTGTTCATCTATTAGTGATTGAATTGTGGTTTTGGTAGCTCTTTCATTTCGTTCACATTTTGTGACAATAGAAATGATAGTATGATTTTATGCGTTATCGTGTAATTTGGTGAATAATTAATATATGAGCGTAAGAAGTATATAAGGTATTATTAGGTTTTAGTTAAGTCTAGTATTTAAGTTAATTAAGCGTAAGTCTTTCCAATTTATGAAAGTAATTTATGAAATGAATGATTTAGTCATTTCGTTTCGTTTGTAATGATGATTTCGGAAGTACAATGATTTTTGTTATTTTTATCGTCGGTAAAATTGAAGAAGTATGCATCGTTAAATTTCGAGTTGAGATTAATTAGTGAATTGAGATTTTATAAATTTATTTATGAAGTAATAAGTATATAATAATTTGGGAAAAATGATAATAAGTAGTGTAAGTGTTTTATTTTAAGTTATGTATTTATTTAAGTATTTAAAGTAAATAAGTAGTAAATAGTTTTGTATTTAAAAAAAAATAATATATATATATATAGGAGGGGTCAAGAACCAAGGTGGTGATTCAAGTGTAATCGGGTGAGAAGTTTAGGTATGGATTATAATAAACGTCTTGTTTCATATATATATAATCTTGTAACTTTAATTGATGGATAGATTGGGTTTTACTATTTTGTAATCAAAGATATAAAAACTTATATGGGTGTGTTCGGGAATAGATTTAGAGCATGTGGGTGTAAACGGTTTAGATTAGAATGCGTTAATTTGAAAGTTAGGGTTTGGCAGAATTTTAGGTTATGTTGATCGAATGACATCTCACTGATAAAACGAGTTATGCTATGAATCTCATGCCTAAACTTAAGTTCAGAGAGACTAGTTTTAAAAAGTCCAGCCCCGAAAGGTTTTGAGGTAGGGAAGTTAGTCAAATAAGTTTTACAAAAAAAGTTGTCGAAACAGTAAATTCAGGTCAGATTTAGGTCTGATTTCGGGGAGTAAAACCCCTACTTAGAAGTTGAGCCAAGGCTTAAAAAAATCAGAGATCATATTTTATGTGTCTATTAACTCCAGCTCAAAGCACAATTCCTAAAACATTGTCTAAGCATTTTTAGAAAAATCAAATTTTATGGTGTGCGTTCAGATCCGAATTTGAGTACTTTGTGATGTTGAATTTTTATAAAATAGTTAGACTTAATATTTTTTTTAAATACAGTAGTTCATAACCCATTGGGAAGGTAGGGAATGAAGTAGGGAAAATAATTTGATGATTTAGTATTTTATTGTAGAAAACACTCATGAAGGTATTGGAAACTTGTTAAAAATACTACGAAATGCTAGGAAAACTTGGATAAATGAATTAAGGGTATTAGGGTATAAGTGAGATATAGGAAGTGTGATAAAGTGTTTATAAACATAATATAAACATGGTAGTCCAACAATTGATTGTTACATCGTCTTGGGCATTTAGCCTAATCGCGTGTAACACGTGTTTTATTTATGTTTAGTTGATTTCAAAGAATTCGTAAAGTAGATGTGCATTAAGTGAGTTTCATAATCCTATTTTTCCGTTTTAAATTGGGATGGAAATGATGCAAATGTTTTGAAATGTTTTTTGCTATGATTAATTGCGTATGGATATTACATGACTATTTATGACGACTATGTGAATAATGTTGATATTGAATGGGATGGATGAGTATGCTATTAGTGTTTATATGGAGTATTGATATGGGATCAGATGGAGTGCGCCTACTCAGTGTTGGTTACGATCTCTATTACAATTAGGATTTCTAGGAAGTATAAATATAAGATCAATAAATATTTAAAATACTTTTCTCTCCTCTCTTTTGTTTGTTCGGCCGATCCCCTCACGAAGAATTTTTTTTTATCAAGAACCAAGGTGGTGTTTTAAGGGTAATCAAGTAAAGGTTTAGGTATGTTTTCAATTAAGTTTTTGTTTAATCTTTTCCAAATAATAACTTTAATTGATGGATAAATTAGAGTTCATAAATTTTCTATAAATTAATGATATAAATCTATATGGGAGTGTTTGGGATTCTATTTAGAGCATGTTGGTGTAAACGGTTTAGTTTAGAACGCGTTAGATTGAAAGTTAGGGTTTAGCAGAATTTTGGGTCATGTTGATTGAATGATATCTCAATGATAAAAACGAGTTTTGGGTAGAATCTTGTGCCTAAATTGAAGTTTAGAGAGTCTAGTTTCCAAAAATTCTGGCCCAGAAAGGTTTTGAGGTAGGGAAGTTAGTCAAATAATTTTTGCAATAAAAGTTGTCAAAACAGTAAATTCGGGTCAGATTTGGGTCTGATTTCGGGGAGTAAAACCATTACTTAAAAGTTGAATTGAGGTTAGTAAAAAATCAGAGGCCATATTTTATGTGTCTATTAACTCCAACTCAAAGCACAAGTATTAATGCATTGTCTAAGTATTTTTAGAAAAATCAAACCTTTTGGTGTGCGTTCAAATATGAATTTGAGTACTTTGTAATGTTGAATTTTTATAAAATAGTTAGGCTTAATATTATTTTTTCTAAAAAATCCAAGTAGTTCATAACCCATTGGGAAGGTAGATAATGAAAGGGGAAAAATCAATTTGGTGATTTTGTTTTCTTGCTTTTCTTTGAGTTTTATTTTGACCTACGAGCTACTCGATACCAGAAGCGTTAGAATAGGAGCCAATTAAGGAGAGCCTCTCGAGGAACCGAAAGAGGAACGTAGTTAGAAGAGTCAGAGGAGGAGGCCGACTAAGATCTCTTATCGAATTCTTGTAGCAGGCCTAGACCCGCGGAGTTGGGTGACTCTTGCGAAAGCAAAGTCCAACCCAAGCGAGGTCGAGCATAGGTTTATCCCATCTTTTACCTTGACACGTTGCTATCGATAATTTCTTTTAGATATTATGTATTTTTGGGCGCCTCTAGACCTTCATTTTCTTTATGTCGTTCTCGATTTTATCTTTATATAAATAAATATTGCTTGGATGTAGTATCGTTTCTGTGCATATATATGTGTTATAATTAGGATGTATAGTCTTAGAAGTGAGTACACGTGTGAAAAGATGCACTTATAATTATAGGTGGCCAACATAATTATAAAGGCATCACACATGTCGACTTGTGACCATGATTGCATTGATCGATGTGTGTTTGTAAGGTGGTAGTGTAAGATGTTGTGAAATGTACGATCATGATATGGATAGTTGTATAGTTAGGGGATTCTTCTCTTAACTAATGTGCAATTTTATTGGGCTTAGTTGCGTAGTCAACAAGTTTCCTTTCTACCCAATGATTACAAATATATTGGATACCTCTTATTACAACTATTATTACGATTATTGAGTTTGTTCATCTGCTCGAATATTTGCTCGGATATATAACCCTCATTTTAGCATTCCTTATTCGTACCATGTCGGTATGGATGATTGAATGTTTCTATTCGGCGTCTTGATGAATATTGGTTGTTCGGATCTGCTTCTTTGGATATTGGTACATTTCATTAGTTCTTTCGTTGTATTGATTACTCGTATGAGTACCAAAATTTTCTTTTAAGCACTAATTGATCCTAACATATTAGTGCGGGTCATTACTTCATTATTTATATATCCTTTGGTTTTTCGTAACATGTTGCGGCATGTTAGTACCGATGCTTTTCAATGGTTGTTCTTTTGATCGTGAGTATGGATTAGTCTTTACTTTCTTCTTTTGTTTCGTAATGTTTTCGTATGAATTTCTCTTGTATATGTTCGTTTCACTGTTATTCTGACTATATGGTTCCTTGTACTTTCTTTCGTTTTCAGGCAATAGAATTGTGTTAGAGTCTTTAATGTACTTTACAATCCCTTTGGTATTACAATGTCCTTTGTTTGAGTAATATATTTATATTGATGTCGAGTTATGAAAATCCTTTTGAAGTATATCTTGATGGTGTTTGGGAAAAACTATTTTTGAAATGATCTTATGAATACGTTATGACATCGCTTTTATGTGAATGTCTCTTTATGAAAACTATGTTTACAATGATTTTTGTAAAATGATGTGATACAGGTTGACTGTCAATACTATGTTTAAAATGATATTTATGAATAAGATATGTTTAAAATGGTCTTTACAAATAAGATATGAAACTATTTTTTTAATGGTTAATAAATTTTATTTTTATTATGAAAAGTATATTTAAAATGATTCATAATGGTAAGATGCGATACACCGTTAAATAACTGTCTCTAGATTTTTTTTATGACAACCATGTTTAAAATGAATTTTATAAAGATTATATTTAAGACGATTTTTTATATATATATTTAAAATGATTTTTATATTTAAAACGACTTTCTTTATTATTTTAAAATGATTTTTATAAAAACAGTATTTAGTTGGTTCTTTCGAGTAAAGTCGATTATTGGTATAAGAATTCTATCTTTCGTATTTATCAATCTTGATACGTATCATTATTCGATATGTGTTCCTTTTGTCTTGGTACGCTTTGTTGACTCTTTTGTTTGCGTTTCCTATCGGTATAGATATTCTATCCTTTCTTTTAAGGATTCTTATGTCATTTGATCCACATCTATTTGCATATGTGAAATCCCTTATATGTTTTCTAGCCTTTGATTCGATATTCGTTTGCTACCCTATTCGATAGTTCGTAACCCTTAGAATTCGTTTGATATAGGTTTTATTCGATCAAGTCACTCTCTGTAGGGAGCACCTATGTTGTCAAGAAAAAGGACGGTTCATTTCAAATGTGCATAGACTATCGAGAGTTGGACTAGTTGACTCAGAAGAATTAGAAGTAGGAGTGGGCCAAGGAACAAGATGAAGCTTTTCAGACGTTGAAGGGCAATTTGTGAAATGCACCAATATTGTCATTGCCTGATGGATACAAAGATTTTGTAGTTTACTGCGACGCGTCAAATCAAGGATTAGGTTGTGTACTCATGCAAAGAGGCAAGGTAGAGAACGCGACAGCAGAAATGTTACGTGGCATGGACCAACTAATAGAAAGGAAGGAAGATGGAGTAATGAATATTTCTCTTGGGGGATTTCCATTAATAGATGATGTAAGGACATTAATTATGGACGACGCTCACGCATCGAGGTATTTGGTACATCTCGGAACGGAAAAGACGACTATGACCTTAGAGACATGTATGGTGGCCATGTATGAAGAAGGATATTGCTACGTATGTCAGGAAAGGCTTAACTTGTTCAAAAGTGAAGGATGAGCATCAAAGGCCTTTAGATTTATCGCAACAACCCGAGATACCCGAATGGAAGTGGGATAAGATCACTATGGATTTTATCACCAAGTTACCTAAGACGAAGAGTGGGCATGATACGATTGGGTAATAGTCGACAGGCTGACTAAGTCAGCTCATTTTCTGGCAATGCGGAAGGATTATAGTACTGAGAGACTGGCAAAGTTGTACATCGATGAGATAGTTGCTCGACACGGAGTTCCCGTGCCAATTATTTCGGATCGAGATGGACGTTTTACATCACGTTTCTGGAAAACATTACAAAAGGATTTAGGGACGCGATTGGATATGGGTACAGCTTATCATCCTCGAACGGATGGACAAAGTGATCGCACGATTCAGACTTTGAAGGATATGTTAAAGGCATGTGTGATAGATTTTAGTGGCAATTGGGATGTTCACCTACCGTTAGCTGAATTTTCTTATAATAATAGTTATCATTCGAGTATTTGATGTGCTCCGTTTGATGAACTGTATGGAAGGAAATGTAGGACGCCCGTTCTATAGGCTGATATTGGAGAAAGTAGTTTGATTAGGCCCGAGTTGGTACAAGAGACAACTGATAAGGTAGTCTTGATCAAGGAGAAGCTCAAAGCAGCAAGAGATCGTCAAAAGAGCTATGTTGACAATAGGCGTAAGCCCCTAGAGTTTGAGGTTGGAGATCAAGTGTTACTGAAAATGTCATCTTGGAAAGATGTAGTGCATTTTGGAAAGAAAGAAATGTTAGCACCAAGGTATGTGGGACTATTTGAGATCATTTAAGGGATCGGTCCTATGGCCTATTAATTAATATTGTCTCAATAATTTAGTAGTATATTTGATGTGTTTTAAATTTAAAGTAGTATTGGACGGATGCAAATCTGCATGTGCATTTAGAAGAAATTAAGGTAGACAAAACTTTTTGTTTTATTGAAGAACCTGTTGAGATTATCGATCGTGAGGTTAAAAGTTTAAAGCGTAGTAGCATTCCGATAGTTAAGTCCATTGGAACTCGAAGCGAGGTCATAAGGATTTCATAAAAATTAAGTATCCACATTGCTCGTTGAGCAAGCTATCGTTGGAAGTACTAAGTAAAGTTGGACACATAGGGTTACTGGGCAAAGACTTTAGTGACCACCCTTGATGTTACTGAGGTGTTTGGTTAATTGATTTATATTTGAATAACGCGAAGTCGAGCTGATTCGTCAAAAAGTTGAGTTTGTAACAAACTCATAACTTAGTTCCAAGACAGTTCTTGTTTGATGAGTTGCGTGGTTAGGTTATGAATGACGTTGTTACACAAATGAAGGTTTTTGACGAGTTTCCTCAAAGACGGGCGATGTTCATGTAGTTGGATGTTATTTTTGCTTAGAGTTGTTATGCTGCTATTTGTACCCTTGTATGGGCAAGCGAAGTTGTAAGCAGTGGGTTTTCGATCGTGAAAGTTAGATGAGATTCAAAGCATGGCCCTAAGTTCACGTGGGAACGTGAGGACCATATGAAAGCTAAGTATTCCCGATTGTTTGTTGATGATGATGTTGAACCTAGAAGTTATATTCATGAAGATATTTCCCTAAGGGAGGGGGTATGCATGTGTGGACAATGTGCTTTTGAGGGTTAGTCAAACCGTTAGTATGGACTTAAACATCATTATGTGTTATATTAATTATGTGTTTATGTGATTTTATGTGAATTTGGCTACCAATCCATGGAGCGTGATCGTCTCATTGTGATTGAGGTTATGGTTGTTATGGGTATTTAATTTTGTTCACATTTTAGTGTAATGAAAATGAGGTATAATTTCTATGTGGTACGTATTTTATGTATATGTATTACGTATTTATACTCTTTAATGTGGAAGTTAGTAAATTAAAAGTTTACTTTAGAAAATACAGAAATTAGAACTTGGTTTTATTAAGTTAGTAAAATAAAATTTGAAATGAAATTTATTTATAGTCATTTAATTTACTTTTAATTTAAAAGGTTTAAAAGGTAGAATAAAGGGTTGAATATGTAATTAATAATAATTAAATATAAAAAATATATATAAATAACATATATATATAAATGGACGAAATTTTATTAAAAAAATTAAATTAATTAAGGGATGTTTGGTTGGGTCGGTTTGGAGGAAAAGAAAAAGGGGGAAAGGAAACCCAATTTTAGTCTAAGTAGGATTCTATTAGGTAATTATCCAAATATTTTTGTAACACTATAAATACAAACCTCTCCTCCCCTTTTTTTGTATAATCGGTCGAACCAAGCAGAGAAGAAAAAAAAGATTTTTTTATCAAGATCAATTTGGTGATTTAGTGTTTCAAAAATCAAGGATTAAGGTATGTTTATAAACCTAGTTGTTTAGTTTTCTTTAAAACATGTAACAATTATTATCGTGGATCATTAGGGTTTAAGAATATTTTGTAATTAGTTGTTTTTGATCATCAAAAATTGTTTTAGGCATAATAATTAGGGTTTTTGGTATGTTAATTAGGTTTAATTATTGTAAATTCAGAATTAAAAACTAGGCAGATTCTTTGGGTCATCTTGCGAGGGTCATAACTTGGTCATACGGATAGCTTTTATTGATTTTCTTGAGCCTAAAATTATCTACAGAGAGTCTAGTTTTCAAAAAGTCTGGCCCCGAAAGGTTTTGAGTTCGGGAGGTCAGTCTAATTGATTTTACAATATTCATTGTCGAAATGGTAAATTCGGGTCAGATTCTGAGTTGTGTTTATGAGGTCAAAAACCATAACTCCTAATGTAGTAAGTTCATGATGTATATGAATTTCTAGAATTTTGTAGATTTTTCTTAAGTGTCTAAATGAGTCTGGTCAAGTCAAACTTTTGAGTGGTTTGATTAGATCTGAATTTGAGTACCTTGTGATAATGAATTTTTATAAAATAGTTTCACTTAATATTATTTTTTCTAAAAAATCACAGTAGCTCACAACTCATTGGGGAGCTAAGGAATGTAAAGAGAACCATTAATTAGGTGTTTTAGTATTTTATTTGTGGTTATAAAGTAACTACAAAATTCAACCATAAATTGTGAAAGTGGAAGTTAATGGTTAAGGTTATATAGGGTATGAAAATGATTTGGGAAATGTATCTAAAGGATTATAAACTTAGTGTAAGGTTTAGAAGTCCATTATATGATTGTTACATTAGCTTGGGCATTTAGCCTAACCGAGTGTAACTTGTGTTTTGTTGTGTTTAGATTGTGTGCAAGATTTTGTCAAGTAGCTGAGCATCAGATGAGTTTCATAGTCCCATTTTATTGTGTTTTCTTAGGATGGAAATGATGCAAAATATATGTTGAAATGTTTTAGTTACTATGATTATGTGGTTTAGTCGACGCATGGACTTTTATGTGGCTATTATATGTTATGTGCTAAATGTTATGACTGTGGATCGGGGGTAACGTTCCTACCCATTATTTTGTGACTTCGGGTAATGCTATTACCTAGGATTTTATGACTTCGGGTAATGCTATTACCTAGGACTTTGTGACTTCGGGTAATGCTATTACCTAGGATTTTGTGACTTCGGGTAATGCTATTACCTAGGACTTTGTGACTTCGGGTAATGCTATTACCTAGGAATTTGTGACTTCGGGTAATACTCTTACCTAGGACTTTGTGGCTTCGGGTAATGTTTTTACCCATGACTGTGAGACATGCTTCAGGACTTGGATCGTGTGGACAGTTCCGTCTAGGTTGTTTGTTTTGGGACGGGATGTTTGCCTGTTAATAGTTAGCTTATTGTCATCCTTATGCTAGTTTTCATTAATCATGTAAATGAGTTTATCTTGAATCGGTGTCGTAAACCTATGACTCTCACCAACCATTGTGTTGATGTTTTAAGCATCATTTTCAGGTGAGCGTTATGAAGGTGTTGAAGTTAATAAAAGTGGCTAGAGAGACCATTAGGCTGGCATTGGAAGTTCGCATTTGATTTCATTACATAATTGTGGATTTTGTGACTAAGTTGCCTAGGACTAGTAGTGGGCATGACACAATCTGGGTCATTATGGACCGATTGACTAAGTTGGCTCATTTTCTACCTACGCGTGAGGATTATAAGATGGATAGATTGGTTATATTGTATTTGAATGAGATAGTTGCAAGACATGGTGTGTCGATCTCGATCATATCAAATCATGATAGTCATTTCACGTCGAGGTTTTGGCAGTCAATGCAAGAGGCATTAGGAACTCGTTTAGACATGAGTACGGCTATCCACCCTCAAACTGACGGTTAGAGTGAGCATACTATTCAGACCTTGGAAGACATGCTTAGAGCATGCGTCTTGGACTTCGGGGGAAGTTGGGATGTTTATCTTCCGTTGGTTGAGTTTTCGTATAACAATATTTATCATTCTAGTATGAGATGTGCTTCGTTTGAGGCATTGTGTGGTAGAAAGTGTTGTTCGCCAATTATGTGGGATAAGGTTGGAGAAAGTCAGTTGATAGGACCTGAGTTGGTACAAGAGACCACTGAGAAGATCTCGCAGATTAAGGATAGACTTAAGGCTGTACGTGATCGTCAGAAAAGTTATGCTGATAAGAGGAGGAAGCCTCTAGAGTTTAGTGTAGGTGTCTATGTTTTTCTCAAAGTGTCGCCTTGGAAAGGTGTGTTACGCTTTGGAAAGAAATGGAAACTAGCACCTAGATTTCTTGGACCTTTTGAGATTATTGAGAAAGTAGGCCCCGTGGCCTACATGTTAGATTTGCCTGAGGAGTTAGATGGTGTTCATAACACGTTCCACGTGTCGAACCTTAAGAAGTGTTTGGCTGATCCAACACTGCAAGTGCCCTTAGATGAGATCCAAGTTGATGCCAAGTTAAATTTTTTGGAAGAGCCTGTGGAAATTTTGAAAAGAGAGTTCAAGAAGCTAAAGCGTAGTAGGATTGCCATCGTCAAGGTTCGGTGGAATTCGTAACGTGGTCCTAAATTCACATGGGAACGTGAAGATCAGATGAAGCTTAAGTACCCGCATTTGTTTAGTAATTATAGTAGATGAATTTCGGGGTCGAAATTCTTTTAAGGGGGGTAGAATGTAACCTTTGCACTTTTTGTGTTTTGAATATTTCATTTTTAGTCCTTTCACTATTTGACGTTTGTCAGTTTATTCAGATATTGTACCGTGTTGACGGTGGTGATTTTGTTAAGAATTGAGTTAGTTTATGGTTCATTGTGTATAATAGTCCTTTTTGGAGGTTATTATTATGTTAGTTAAGTTCCGGGTGGTTGACCAGTGAATTTTTGAGAAATGCCCAAAACGAGTCCCGACACGTCCGTTAATGTCCAAATGAGTTTTTGATGAATAAAGCGTGGAAATATGTCAAGTAAATACTCTAAGTTGGAAAAGTATTTTTAAGGTGAACAAAAATGCTAATTAACTTTGGGAAAAATTTTACGATCAAGTTTTATGAGTTTTTAAGTGATTCTGACACGAAAAGAAGGGAACCCGAGCCCCTTGGACCCCATTCGTGTAAGCTAAGCAAGGAGGGAACAAGGAGGCTATTTTTAAGCAGTGTTGTCTGAAAAAGATTAGTACTAATATTCCTTTTACCTTTATTCTCTCATTCATTCACCACATTTCAAAAAAATAAAACACACACATAAGTGTGTGTGCCTTTGTGCGTCCGAACCAAGCAACAAACACCCTTATTTTTCCAACTTTGATCAAGGACGTGGTGGTTTAGAGTGTTTTCGAGTTGATTCTTGTGTTCGGGTATTGATAAAAACTATGTTTGGGTAGTCGGTTCGTGTTCATCTCGCTTTTGAAACCCTCTTTTCTAGTAAGTTTCTAAATTTAAATTTCGTTTTTCCTTTTGGGTTTATATTGATGCATATATGTTAGTTGTACAAGTTGAGCGTCGTAAAATTTGATTTTTGAAAACGAAACAGATAGAAGGTTGTGTTTGGTTTGCGTCAGATTTAAAAAGAAATAAAAGGGTTTTGTAGTTTTGATGTTGTGGTCGTGATGGTTGAAAAACATATATTTCTAGATAGCTTATTTTGTATAATAGCTTGTATAGCTTATTTTGTGGGCTTTTCATGGCTTATTTTGAGCTTATATGCTCTCGGCTTAGTTTGGAATCACAAGAGAGGTGATTTTGATTATTTACGTGGTATGACGTATACTCGTGGACTATTTTTATGGCTTACGGTGCTAACCAAATTTATATCTTAGCTTATTAGCTTATTTTTAACCTTATGGACTAGTTTTTGGAGCTTTTGGACTCACGACCCATTAAGCACAAATAAGCCGTGGCTTATTTGTTGGCTTAATGTGGTCCAGGTTATTTTTTACTAACGAACTAGCTTATATATACTAGTGGGTAGGGGTGTTCACGGGTCGGTTCAGTTCGATTAGTTGGAAGATTTGAATTATCCGTCGCGGGGCGGGTTATTCATTTTACTATCCGAAACCGAACCGCACTAGGCGGTTACCCGGATGTTCGGTTACCCAAAATGAGCGGTTATCTGCGGATCGGGTCACGGTTAACCATTCTATACGTTTAATCGAGTATAACCGCAAAATTGTATTTTAGTAAAATTAATTATCATTGAATAGATAAAGTCATACTAAAGTTATTATGACACAATAATTGCATTCAAATAAACATACATAACAAATTAACAAAAAATATCCATTCGGCATTTATAGGTTACAATCATGTTAATCAATTTTCAAAGATAGATGTTTAGTAAATGATTACAATAGAAGAAAAAAGTTCTTATACAATAAAAATAGTGCAATAATATAATCAATAATTGTATAATTATTTAAATATTTAGTTAAAAACATTAATGTATATTATACACGGTTCGGTTCGGTTAACCGCGGATATCTAAAAATAAAAACCGAAACCGAACCGTGATAAGCGGGTTTTTTCGGTTACGGGTTGAGCGGTTCGGCTTGGTTTGTTGGTTTCTCGGGTTTTTTGAACACCCCTACTAGTGGGCCTTGGTTTTGGGCTTAAAACGTGTTTTGGACCTATAAAAACCTTATTGGGCCTTAAAGCCCAATAAGCATTATTTAGTCGTTTTTAATAGTTTGTCGGACTTTTGAAAGTTGAAATGAGTTTACGAAATGATATTGAATGTTGTCTTAACAAAAACACATTGATAAGTGTCGTGGATTGTAATTTTGGGAATTTGTGTCGAAAAGTGTCGAAAATGTGAAAAGTATTTGAAATAAATGGTTGAAACATTGGAAAACATTATATAAATGTACGGGTCATGTCGAAATTTCGTAAAAAGTTTATACTTGGAAAATTTTACTTAAGAACATAATTTTTGATTTTAAATAATAAAATATTATTATTTTATTATTTTAATAAATTCACTAAAAGACGAAAAATATATTTTTTCTCGAAACTCCTCTAATATCCTATTTATGAGTAAACGATTTATTTTCAACCATATTATGATTATTTTTACGGTAACTAAGGTTATCGAATGGACTTATCGGGATATATTTATAATTATTTATTATAAGTATTTACTTATATTACTTATCTATTTTCTTTAAATAGTAAAAGTATGTATCGTTGAGATATCGGATTGATAAGATATTTTGGGATGAGACGTCAACCATCACACCACTAAATTGTTACGGGTAATTGTACAACGCGTCTAACCTCTATGCATCAAACGTGAAAACTGTTTTGGAAATGAATGATTAAATGAGACATTAACTGGACTAGGTCGTGTGCGGACGTCGTAGCATTTGCTTGTGATTTGAGTTTGCTATGGAGTCAGTTGCTGAGGTGAGTTCTCGTAGCCCCTTTTTATACTGTTTTTTCGTTGGGGGAAAATGATACTCAAATATGTTTTGAACTATTTTTCTGAACTATGCAAAACGTGGTTTTGTTTTTAGGACAATTATGTGCTTATGAGTGCTATGTGAATATATGTGATGTGATTTTACTTGCATGTACTGTGTTTGGCATGTCAAGGGTTGTGATTTGACTTGCATGCATTGTGATGCATGGCAAGGGTGATTGGCAATGATTTGCCATGTCTAGTGTGGTCCTGCCCTAATATTGTGCTCCAGCTGGTAGGCCCTTTAGGTGCGTAAGTGACATATCGGAGTTGCGACTCCAAGAGCATTGGTATATGCTGTTTTCATGACTAGCGGGGATGCTATGCATTGTAGTTTTTCTCTATATTGTATCTTGTGTTATGATTGGCCATTAAGTTTTACTCTTGAGTTTCCGCCATTGTCGGGGTGTGACAAATTTGGGCTCATTTAATAAACGTACTTGAGCCCGAGCTCTATACAAAAAGCTCGAGTAGGCTCGCGAGCCTAAACGAGCCCTAGAAACATATATATATATATATATATATATATATATATATATATATATACACACTATACGTATAATTGTGTATAAACGAGCTTAAAAGAAGTAAACGAGGTCGAGCCTTATGATATTAACGAGCTGAGCTCAATTTAAACTTTGTAATTAGTCAACACATCATATAAATTAGTCGAGCCCGAGCCGAGCTCGAGCTTGTGAAAATTTTCACGAGCCGAGCTCAAGCTCAAAATATGAGGCTCGAAACGAGCTCGAGCTTTATATATATAAACGAGCCGAGCTCAAGCTCTAGCAGGCTCGAGCTCGACTCAACTTGTTTCTAGCCCTAAAAATAATTATTAGAAAACGACTAATAAATAATAAAATATTAATATAAATGTATTTAAATAATTAATTTTACCAAATATCCAAGCCCCCATAGCTTTGTATGGTTTTCCTAAACAGATAAACAGTAAATAAGCAAAAAAATAAAAAATGTAAACTTACAAATCCCTTTCTCAAAATAGGGCAAATAAAGATGATCTACAAGCTCTAGCTTGTCAAAGACAAGCTAGTATGGTCTATAAGCTCTTCCAAGGCTAGCTTATCATCCAAATGCTGAGGTAATTTAAGAGTGGACTCTTTTTGTGATTTTTTTGGTTTTTAAGACAAAATTGAAAACAAACCTTTTATATAAGCTTTTAATGATTCAAATGCTTATATAAGAGCTTAATGACAATATTTAAATGACAATGTAAGTAAATGACAGAATTTAAAGAAAACTTAGAATTTCATTAACTTAAGGAAAATTACAATGTTTAAAATTAAAGGACAGCAATTTAAATGACAAGTAAATTAAATTGCAGTATTAAAAATGGATAAATTTGTTTACACAAGACTTGACTAAACAAAATTCGACAAAAGAAAATAAGCTACGCTAGCCTATATTTATACTAAGAATTCTCTAAGTCTTCAAGTCCTCTTCTTTGTGCTTCTTTATTGAGAGGCTGAGAGGGTGTGTTTTCTTT
>BQNB010145313.1:0-16733 GCA_026074375.1 Tanacetum coccineum
GTGTTGCAAAGTAAACACAGGCCTTTAAATGAATATAAAGTAATTCATTCCCGAGAAAAATTCATTTCCCGTTGTGAGGCCAAGTTCTCTTTTTGAAATAATTGTCTTTAAGATGATGACCGGGTTGCTATCAGAAATAATAGCAAGCCATATGACATATTTTTTATTCAAACTTTATTTACAGCTTTGTGCCATTATTGAATGGTATTTCTAATGCCGTAAATATTATCGATTCTAGAAAACATGTCATGAAAACCTTCTTTTTTTTTAATTTTGTATTTTGTTTTTATGTTTTTATATTTTTATATTTTCTTTTTGAAAAGTTTATATAAAATGAAAAAACTTTTTGGGTTTTCTGATTTTCTTATATACATATAATACACAGGATATTTCACGAGTTACCACCATTACTCGTCTTCCTCCTCTGTCAGACGTTTTAGCGTTTCTGGATACATGCTTCTCATACCCGGCTTTTCGATCAAGAAGTTGAATCTTTCTCTTAGAAATGGTTTGGTGAAGATGTCAGCCAGTTGATATTCCGTCCGAACAAAGTAAACTTCCACTATTCTATTCTCCACCTGCTCCTTTATAAAATGGTAGCGTACATCGATGTGCTTTGCTCTTGAGTGTTGAACGTTGTTGCAGCATAAAGCAATCTCACTTTTGTTGTCACAGTACAGAGGAATCTTATTGAATTGAAAGCCATAATATGTTAGCTGTGAACGCATCCATAGGATTTGAGCAAAACACCCAGATAAGGGAATATATTCATCCTCTGTACACGATATCGCAATGCTCTTTTGCTTCTTGGAAGACCAGCTTACAAGTTTATCACCTAAGAATTGAGCGCTTCCTGATGTACTGCGTCTAGTGTCCTGACACCCCGCGTGATAGGGGTGTGAACGGTTCGGTTTGGGGCAGTTTTTGGCTAAAACCAAAACTAAACCGAAATAGTCGGGTTTTATAAAACCAAAAACCGAAACCGCTCGGTTTTGGTGATTCATTTTTTTTGGTTTTTTCAGTTCGGTTTTTTGGTTTTTCGGTTTCAAACCGTTTATATTTGGTTGTGACTAATTTACATTGAAAAAGTAAAAAACCGAACCATCGGTTTCTAGTTTCAATTGGTTATTTTGGTTTGGTTTTTTTGGTTTTCGGTTTGGTTTCGGATTTTTTGGTTTTTTCTGCTCACCCCTACCGCGTGATATGCGTCTGAATATGCTGTTAGAAACATATCGGTATTCTTCGAGTACCAGAGTCCCATGTTAATGGTTCCCTTTAGGTATCGAAAGATCCGTTTAACCGCATTTAAGTGCTTTTTGGTAGGCTTTGCCTGATACCGGGCACATAAGCAGACTGCATAAATAAGGTCGGGTCTACTAGACGTCAGATACATGAGGGAACCGATCATGCCACACTAATGTGTAGCATTAACTGGTATCCCCTAGTAGATCTTCATCCAGTTTATTCTTTTCCACCATAGGTGTGTCTACAAAATCACTAGTTAGCATACCATTTTTTTTAATTATTTCAAAAGCATATTTTGACTGGTTTAGGAAGATGCATCTAGGGACTTTGAGAAATTTGTAATCCTAAAAAGAATGACATCTGCCCCATCCTCGACATCTTGAACTTAGTGGTCATCAGATTAGCAAAATCATTACACATAGCAGTATTAGTGAATGAAAATATTCTTCCATCAACATAAATTTTGTACCTATAATAAGTCGTTTCCTGCTTTCCATGTGAAGAGCGTCGGATCAACTGCACCTTTGGAGAAATGTTGTGAAAGGAGGAAACTTGACAGCATGTCGTACCATGTACGTGGTGTTTGTTTAAGACTGTATAGGGCCTTTTTAAGCTTATACACATGCGATGGGTTGTCCTGATCCACAAATCCTTCTGCTTGAGAAACGTAGACCTCTTCTTTGAGCTCGCCATTTAAGAAAGCCGTTTTGACATCCATTTGGAAAATCATCATATTCTTGTTGCCTGCATTTGCTATGAAGATACGTATGGCCTCTATTCTTGTAATTGGTGCAAATTATTCCTCGAAATCAATTCCTTCCTCTTGCCTGAATCCTTGAGCAACTAATCTAGCCTTATTCTTTAGTACCCCGCCAAATTCGTCCGTCTTGACCTTATAAATCCATTTTTGTTTGAACAACATGACCTTATCTAGACACGACACCAATTCCTAAACTTGTAACCTTTCAAATTCATGAATTTCTTTTTGCATTGCATCGATCCATGACGGTTCGGTCATTGCTTGTTTGAAGTTCTTTGGTTCAACTAAAGTTAGGAAGGCATCAAAATAACATCACATGGCATCAGTCTGTAGTTTCTTTCTGGTGGAGACAGAACGAGAAGGATCCTTAATTACATTTGCTATAGTATGATCCTTAGTCCATCTACCAAGTGATTCGAATGGTGTGTGGATTAGTTTCACATTAGATGACGATCCTTGAGAAGTCGAGTCTTCATGAAGAGATTCATGAAGTGGATCATTATGAAAATGTGGTGTTTTTAGTGATTCTTCAAAACCTTGAGAAATAATTAGAGAATGTTCTTGTTCTTGTGTTGATGGGATACTTGTTGATGGAGCATCTTGGTCAATTGACGTAGACACAGGTGAATCGGCTAAATCAACAACTCTTGGTGCAGCAGCGACTAGAACTAAAGAGACAACAATTGTTGGAGGATTAAAGTATTCATCGAACATATGTTGGAACAAACGATCCCAATCATCTCTTGGTGGTGGATTACAAGGTTGTTGAAGAATAGGGTTTGAAACGAGTCCTAAACTGGATGTTGCAGGAGTCATTGATTGAAGCCCGGGTCCTAAACCGATTGTGCCAAATGCATTTGTCGTCGAGCCATCAAATTGACTTGGATAGTTTACAATGTTTTTTCGGGTACGTCGTTGTAAATACGTTAAACTTTCTTCTTAGGTGCATATCGAATGAAAATTCCTATATCAGCTTTAGCTTGAAGTTTGCCCAAATTCTTACTATCATTGTTTGGATAGCAAAGTACTCCAAAGACATGAAGATAAGATAGATCAGGTTTTCTATCATGTAAGAGCTCATTTAGGATTTTTCTTTGGCGACGTCATATAATGATGGTTTTGGTGTAAACATGCGGTAGCGACTGCTTCGGCCCATAGAAATAAAGGAGCTTTTACGTAGATTAACATTGTTCGAGCGACTTCAATAAGAGTATGATTTTGCCTTTCAATGATACCATTTTGTTGTGGAGATTGCGCAACCGTTGTTTCATGAGAGATACCAACACTCTCATAATAGCTACGTGGAGTTTGTTTGACAAACTCAGTTCCATTATCTGTACGAATGTTCCTGACAGGCGTATTCAATCTAACTTGTATCATCTTGAGAAACTTAATTATGAAATCAGAAGCTTCATCTTTTGATGCTAGAAACTTTACCTATGTGAACTGAGAGTAATCATCCATAATGACGAGGATGTACTTTTTCCCATTTATACTTGCAATACGCATAGGCCCACAAAGATCCATGTGGAAAAGATATAGTTTTTCCTCATTGGTGTCTTCAGATTTAGATTTATGTGATTGTTTCTTGCTTTTGCCCATAGCACATGCCAAACACAGATGATCTTTTTCAAATTTCAATTTGGGAAGACCTCGTACAAGACCATTTTTAGCCAAATGATTAATAGCACCAAAGTTCAAATGTGACAATCGTCGGTGCCATAACCATGATTTGGTCTTTGAGGCTTTGGACAAGAGACAAATTGGAGAAGACGCCATCATATCCCTAATTGACAATGTATAAAGGTTGGTTTCCCGAGATCCCCATAATCTTTGTAATCTTGTCGTTATCGAACTTGACATTATAGAGAAACTTGTGAACAAAATTGGTGAGCTAAGAGCGATCTCCAGTCATGTGCTTTAGAGCATCGAAGTCATACTACTCACAAACAATTTGGACAACCTGAGATCGACAGAAGAAGAAGAAGATGGAGCAACTAAAGTATTGGATCCTCGAGATGTATCGGGTTCCGTTTTGTTAGAAATCATAGATTTTGCAATCTTTGGTTTGCTATTAGAACCATTAGTCTTAGTTACCTTAGGTCTCCTAGTATAAACCTTAGTTACTACATATTCTTCTGCAAACTAACTTCTAGAGGACTGCGTGTTCCCTAAGAGACACTTTATTAGTGGCGGTAATCCTAGTTATAGGGAACGCATTTCCAAATAAAGTGAAAGTCATTCATGTGGGTCTCCAGTTATATCCAATTTTAGTAAACACTTTTCCTGTAGGTTTCCATTCTTCTTCTTTTTAGCTTTCTTAACAGACTTAGATTAGGAACTCGTTTTTCATCAGAAACAAATTCAGAAAGCACACTTCATATCTAGCATAAACATAAGTAATTATACATTAGATATGTACATAGCTCAGAATTTGTATTTAATTTGAAATGCTACACATGTGCATTTCCAGATGGTTCAGCAACACAATTCGGTTTATTTAAACAAGACTTAATGATCCTAGAGTGGTCATCTACTTTATTCTTCTTCTAGGTTCTACTTGAAATCAGCAGGATCCTATCATTCTTTGTATTGTCTGTAGACTTTGACCTGCTAGATTTAATAGACCGGCTTACTCCTGTAGAAGTTGACCCAGAATTGTTAGTGGTCTGTTTGGTCTTTGTTTGGGAAGAGCCTAACTGTTTTTGGGATGTGCTTGATAATATGACGGGTTCAACAAACCTAACTATTTTCTTTTTGTTGATAGGCGTGACATCAACTAATTTCTCACTAGGTTTGTAAATATCAGGGCAAGTATCTCTAACATATCCTAGCAACTCTTGAATCAGCTTAAAATACGTACAAGCAGAGTAATATGCATTATCTAAAGGGTTTAGTGATTTGGCTTGTTCATCCATCTCCCTAAGAAAAGCAGCTTGTTCCATGGTGTGCTTAAGGTAGTATATGTGAGTTTCCCTATTATTCTTATCCTTAGGAGCCAAAGTTATTGGGTCAATCTTATACATCCCCTGGAGCAATAGTGGTAGCATTTGACACTTGGGCAGCATTGTCGACTATGTCTTTTCCTTTGAATTTACTAAGATCATTTTTAATGCTGTTATGATAAAAACTTTTTCCTAAAGTTGAGCATTTAAATCAGTAATTTTAATAGAATTTTGATTTAATTGATTAACCAAAGATTCAACATGTTCTTTAGCACGAACACGTGATGGTTTAATTGAATCATAGAGTTGTTTGTAAGTCTGTTTCTAATGCTCTTTCTCATTAATTAGTTTTGCCACCCTATGTTCCAATTCTATGTTGATGGTCTCAATCTCATCTATGTCCTTTTTCACACTGTTTGTGGTGGAAGTTTTATTCAAACGTTTAATGTTTTCCTTCAACTTCTTGATTGTTGTGTCTTTTGCTTGAAGCCTAGCTTTCAAATTGTTCAATTTAAACAGTTGATCAAATAAAGGTTTAATTTGGTTCACAGATGTGTTATTATTTTGAAAATTTTATTTATTGAGTTGCATTGCAAGTTCAAGAGAAATGTAGTGTTGTTCAAGTTTAGAAAATCTTTTTGAAAGTCTATTATAGTCATCTTTTTCAACCATGTTGTGTTGTTTGATAAGCTCAGCTTCAAGTTTGAGACACTTGTTACACATTTTCACATAATTCACAGAATCATTCATAGAAGTATTTATATCCAACGAAGAATTCACAACAATATTTAAAATATCTTGAGAAATGATTTGATCCAAGAGTTGATCGTTTTCAATCAAAAATTATTTCTTTTGAATTTCAAAGCACTGTTTGTCTATAAAATACTGTTGAACAGCAGCTTCCATCTGGTTAAAAACTGTTTGTACTTCCGTTATCTCATTTAAAAGATATTTATCAATAATATTAAATATGTCTTTTAAGGTCTTTACAAATGGAATTATTTCTTTTAGAAAAACACCTTTAGTGTGTTCAAACCCCCATTCCCCTTCTGTTAAAGCATCAGGTGTAATCCGCTTTTTCACCACATTGTCAAATTGGCCAAGATGGTATTTAACCTTTTAAAGGCTTGTATTAACCAGGCTTACCTTAGGAAGTTCCCAAGGAGCCTCAATTTTGACAGGCGAAGAAGCAGATTGGTCAGTATTAGGGTGTGAAGTTTGTAACCGGAAAGCTTATTCATCAGACAGTTCTTGTTGTGGGATAAAACGTTTACCAAAATCTTCAGATAATCGATTTAACTCAGCATAATTAATTGGTTTAATGTTAACTTTCTTTTCTAAGACCATTGGATTACTTTTTTCAACAGACTTTTGGAGACTCTCTTCCTCAGCATCAAGTTCTCTGAATCAGTATTGAAATCCATTTCTTTCCTTAGTAGTAACCCTACCATCATAAGCATTGCTAATCTACTGAGCTTTCTTAAAATAGAAAGGATTTTGAAAACCAAGAGCTTGTTTCAGGTTGTTATCATAGAATACTTAGGGTTTCGTGAGCATATGTATAGTTTGCGCGGATTGACCCATTTTACAAACAATATTATCCAGTTCTTTAACTTTCTTTTCCAAAGCAATTTCTTTATCAATATTCTTAGCTTCCTTTTCCTTGGATTCATTTTTGAAAACATTAAATGTTTTTGTTAACAATTCCTTTTCCTTTGATTGTTCAGAAAGAGTTTGTTTAAGATAGTTAATTTCTTTTTCAAAATCCGCAAACTGTGCATTTTTCTCCCGAATTATATCATCATTTTATCTTTCTTTTAGCAATTTTACCTGTTCTTTATATCTTTCAAGCTCAGCAGATAAGGATTCATTGGTAATTAGATTGTCCTTATTAACCTTGTTACAATTAGTTACTTGATTTGATAGTTGTTAAAACACAGGTAATATCATGGCATCTTGTTGTGTAGAAGAATTTGTATCCTGAACATCTGCATTTTATGTTTCGAGCAGATATTGAGAATAAAGAATGATATTGCTATCACTTGTTATCTCATTCTCTGGATAATTCACAAGATGAGTTTGTTCAGAATACGGCATCTCTTGCACACTTTGATTTAGCATATCATTATGAGTGTTTTCAGAGTGAGGTACCTCAGAGAGAACATCTAAACTGTAACTAGACAAATTGGCCATAAGAACTACCTTGGCTGTGGAGAAGTCATCATAGTTAGAATCATACGCATCCAAATCATCTGCTTGATAAGCTGCATTGTGTGTAATGTCTGTCTGTGTAACTGGACCTTCTACAACTCCAAGGTCTGCCAAAAATTCCAATTCCTCCTCATTCAAAACTTTACTAGATCCTTGTGCTTCAACCAAAAGAACTTTATCCCTAAACCATGTAGCATCGCTTTTCCTCTTTGGCTTTGATGCGTTGTCTGCCATGTGGACCTTCCCTTGGTAGTTAAAACACTTTACGGCCCTTTGTTGACCTGAATTATTCCCCCTGTTCCAGAGATGTTAGCCCTTTTTCCAGAAGTACCAGCATCAAATGAACTTTGTCTCCCCTGAACTGGTTGAACCGTCACCCTTCCATCATGAATAGTTGCTTGTTGTCTTGGGTTGGATGAATTTCTTAACTGATTGTTGGTAGATGGGAAACGAGATGTGACGATAGTAGACAGAAATGACATCATTTTGTTAATGGCATCAATAGGGTCATATCCTTCTTTAAACACGGGAACTGCTAGACTAGAGTCTATCTGAGGAAATTTAACAAGATGTGTTTATTAATTAACTATGGAGACAGTATATTCAATTTGAGGAACAGATTGTGGTTATGGACAAGCCTTTTAATGAACTATGGATGAGTAAGCATTTGGATACGGTACTGTCAGATAAGTATTTGCAAAAGGTGTGGATAGATAAGTAGTTGAGTAATGTTGTGTGGGATGAATTGATCCATATTGAGGAGATTGAGATGGTGAAAAATGTTGTGAATACTGAGGATGGTTGTGTAAAGTCTGATATGTATTGAAATGAGACGATGTATTTTGATGACTAGCAATAAGTGCAAGAGGATCTTGGTTACGTTCATGCATAATCCTTACTTCATTAACATGAATCTCATATTGTTCCAGATAACTTTGAGCTGATGGAAGTTGGTTGTATGCATATCCCTTACTAGTTTGACATACGTCATAAACTTACTCCATTCGGGTAGAAGACTGTTCAAGAATTTTGTATTGACTTGGAATTGTTGCAGAGACATCTTATAGATGTTCATGTCATTGATGATTTGAGTGAATCGCAAGTAATACTCATGAAGTGATTCCCCCTTGATGTAAGAAAACTTATCAAACGTATCATACAGCCTGCACTCTCTTTCTTGTTTTGTCAATGAAGTACCTTGCATGAGTAGTTGGACTTGTTCCCATAGATCCTTTGTAATACGATGATGATTCACAAGAGCATATACATCTGTGGGGAGTCCTTGAAGAATGATGTTTGTAGCTTTAAGATCACAATCAGCTTGAAGTTTCTCAGATGCAGACAATTCAGCATACTTTTTTAATCTGGTAACACCATCAACTTCAATAGAAAAGGCCTATTCGAGTTGATTCGGTGTTTTTATGTGTTTTATTCCATTCTCTTTTTTCTTTGTGTTTACTGATTTCTAGTATATTATTTCCCTGCTCTCTGTTTTGCAATAAACGTTTCCATTTGCTTTTCCAGAATCATATAAATGGTTTTGTCAAATTTGTGGGACAATTGTCGCAACAGATAGTGGTCATGTACTCAGCAAGGGTATTCTTTTGTCCATTTGGAATCATTGAATCCATTTTGATTTGATATGTGATAAGATGAAAGATGATCGTACAGTGATTGGAGGTTGTTGTGTTAAAGTGAGATTTGATTAATGTGATTGAGTCTTTGGAATACACGGGATTTTACAATTCTTGATAAAATGAGAAAATAAATTTTTACTGGATTTTACAAATCAAAGAACAACTGTATAATTCTCCTAACAGAAGAAGTGAGATAGTGCTTCCCAAGTAACGATATAAATCTCTAAGTAAGGATATAATTCTACCAAGCAAAGAGAATAAATGCTCCAAAAGCAAAGGCGTTAATCTCCTGAAGGAAGATGTATAATTCGCCCAGAAAAATTATGTATAACTCGCCTGAAATACACGTATAAATCGCCTAATGAATAAACGTATAATTCGCCTGAGGAAGTAACGTATAATTCGCCCAAGAAAGTATGTATAATTCGCCTGAGGAAGTAACGTATAAATCGCCTGAGAAAACACACGTATAATTCGCCTGAGTCACACATGTATAATTTCGCCTGAGTCACACACTATATATTCGCCTGAACAAATGAAGTCTAATTCTCCCAGCAAAAATACGTATAATTCGCACTGAACAACACGTATAAACTCGCCTGAACGTAATCTGCTTGCAAACCTTTGAACTCAAAACAGAAAACAAAACTTAAACGGGACTCAATTTTTGACGTTTTTACCGATTTTTCTTGTACTTCTTCCTATCTAAGACTATAAGAACCTTAAAACACAAACTTTAATGTTTTTGACACGAAAAATTTGAAATCAAGATTCTTGGTACAAAACCCTTGTTCGAATAAAAAAGACTCAAAAAGATGGAATTTTTAATGGTTTTTCAAAGATTTTCTTATACAACTAGCCTATAATAAGATAAATAAAGAAGAAAGATGAAGAAGCTTGTTGTTTTTAAACTCAAAAGGTGAAGAACCCAAATCACGCATAAGGTCGAGTAAAGAAAACGCACACAAAACCTTCACAAACACCCCATGGCTCTTGATACCAATTGAAGGATATCTTAACACACACAAGGTATGGATTTGATCTAGGGTTTAGAGAGAGAAATAGAGGTGGTTGGATGAACACTTAGTGAGAGAAAGAAAGAAAACAAATATTAAATTACTATGTGAAAAATAAATGAACAACCAACCCTCTCCACGATGTGGAGAGAGGTATAAATACTACTAAGTGGTCGGCCATATGGACCCTTAATGGGCTAACAATGGGCTTTAGCTAAACTAGCCTATCTAGTTTCTAAATATTACTTAACGAGCTATCTAACGATATTTATGGAAGTGACCGATACTTTCATATTCTAACAGGTTCTTGAGGCTTTAGTTCATAATACTAGTAGGCAAAATCACTGAAATTAAGATTTGAGTCATTTTAAGTAATATAAGTCCTACAATTAAAATGGGAGATTTAGAGTCATATGCTACTGGTTTGGGTACATTATTGTACTTCAAAATGGTTATGAAAAATGTACGGACTTGCCATTGTGGTATGGGGATTTTGATGTATAAAACTAGTGACACAATAGGCTTTAAAATCACGTTTTTAGACTAGATCGGGTTTGATCTTGTGCATGCACTAACATGGATTTTTATAAAACAAACTACTGATATTTTTGAACGAAGTGGTTTTAAAAAGTATCTAAAATGAGTTTGGTGTTTGTTTGGGGTACATTTGATTACATAACTAGTCATTTAAATTGAGTGAAAACCCTAAAAAGTGAGCTGATTTTGGAAAAAGGTCATCTTGTTTGAGTCATATCTTGGTCATAAAATAAGTTATGAAGGTGTTTCTTAAGCCTAAAACTATCTACTTTGAGTTTACTTTTCAACTATACTTGTACCAAGCTTTGAAATAGAGTTTAGGTCAGTCAAAACATGATTTAGGTACAGGTGTGTAAATCTGGAAATGATGGACAGATTTTATGTGTCAAGTTCAAAATTTCATAACTAAATAATAATATGGTCTTTTTATGAGATTATACCTCTCAAAGTTAGGTATGTGTCTTAACTTTACGTAACTGTAAGTTTCTTAAGATAAGGACTAATTTTGAGTATGCATTGGCTCGAATTGGTAAGAGTGGTCAAAACAGTCTGGTTTCCAGATTTGGTCAAGTGTCTTGTTTTGGGTGTAGAATCATTCTATTGCACAATTAGGCTCTAAAATCAGTTTATGACTAAATCATCATGTTTATAATGTCATTGAAAACCTAGAGACCATATTTATTTTGCAACCCATTTTCTGACCGGTACATAGGTGGTATGTCCAAATCTGACCCTAAACTTGTTGTAATTAAACACATGGGAAAAATCCATAAAAATTCGTAAGGACACCTAAGACACCATATAGAAGCCATTAACTTAGTTAACGGAGCACCGAAAGTGGACTAAAAATCAGGACTGATTTAGTTATTTTATGTAGATAAGTAAAAGGAATGCTTACAATAAAATTTATCGAAAAGGACTTAGTAATTAGACTCCCCAAGTATTTAAGATGTCGTTTAAGCATCAACAGTTCCTTTTTATGTGTATTGGTCGTAGCTTGAAAGACACTATAAGTTGGTTCGCATCGTTAGTTTCAGTTCATTCGTACAAAAAGTTTAAAAATAAATCGTTCATACTTTCTTCTTGCTTTTAAAAGAAGTTATACATTTCCCCCTTTTTACGTTTTTATTTTTGGGGGAAATGCATGACTTGTTCATAATGAAAATATTTTTATACTATCATATGATTTATTTGTACTATTTTGCGAAGTGTTAACTTATGCTTGTGAGTAATCTCGCACCCCCTCCCCCGAACATAAAAAGAACCAATAAAAGGAAGAGAAAATATCCCCTTTTTATCAATGTTTTACATGTATTGGGGTGAAATGCATGAGATTTGCTAGACTAAAAACCTTGGTTGTTTGTTTATAACTTGATATATTTTTGACTTATAAACTTTGACAAAAATGATCTATAGATCATACTATTTAATTATTGTACCACTATTTGAACTAGCTTATTTGGGTTTCGACCCACCTTAATGTGTTATCTATTACATTAAATATTGGTCTAGCCATGACATAGGATGGCGTCTATTATTTATTTTATGTTATTTATGTTTGGTATACGTACTGCTCGTATGTATGCGTTAATACCCTGTTGGTTTGTCGGTCGCAACCAACTTAGTCGTACTGCTCGTACATCTCCCTTGTTAACGGGGTATTAGATATTATAGATAGCGCTATTTGAGGTCGGTCAACCTCTCATTCTCATGACTAGAATGCATAGTATTTATAAGGGGCACATTGATTGACATAACATTAATATACATACTATTTTACGATCTAAATTTTATATTCAATAAATCTTATTAATCTATATGTTACGGGGCTTGTATGAGAGGGGCTCGTAATAGGATGGGTTTGCGTGACTTTTGAGCATACATTTTCTTCGTACTTAATTAAATTACAACTAAGTATATCTTCTAAACTTTATTTATTGAACCATATATTAATTTATACGCGACGAGTCTTGTATGGTCAGGACTCGTAACACAGTAAAATGATATATAGTTTTGTTTTACGTACTTTCTTTTAATGGCGAACATCTTCTATTTATATATATGTGTGTGTATTATTATATATATATATATATATATATATATATATATATATATATATATATATATGTGTGTGTGTGTGTGTGTGTGTGTGTGGGTGTGTGTGAAGAGTATATTCGTATAACAATCTCATAAGAGTTTCTTCTAGCACAGACCACTTTGTAGTCAGGTGATTTTGTAAGGTCAAATGCCAATCCCAATCCAGCACATCCATAAAATTTTGAATCATCATGTGTGTAATCTGGTTCCGGAAGCATTTTAACCAGATTAGTAGATGGATTATATACGTAATCAAAATGAGTCCCCCCAACCAGTACACAGAAGCAAACCATTGCAAGACTGCAAGATGTTAACATTATCAACTGCCTCGGTGAAGCCAAGAGTAAATGACTTTTCGCTAGTGTATTTTCTTGACTTAATTTTGGTATCTAACGCGACAAAAACATAATGAAATGAAGATGTAATGTGACTAACAAAAATACCAGCAGGAGGATCTATGTTTTGGATCTAGCTGCGGTTACGGGTGAAATCTGGGGATGTAAGAATTGTTTTGATACGGTTGTAAAAAGATGAATACAGAGAATAGGTAATCGGATTAAGATTTAAGTTAAAAGGTCATTGTTAGTAAGGACTTTATGTTGTGGTGCACAGGTTCTATGAGCATATGTGCTTTGCTTAAGTGACATCATCTCCAATATCTAGTGACCTAAGTGGATTTGTGCAAAAGAGTTAATATTGTTGGTTGTGGATGACTTAATTTATGGTTGTTGTAGTATGTTTAACTAGATTTACCCTGAAATAACAAAACCAAGATGAGTATATGAGAAGCTATACCCAAGTTGTGAGGGACGAATTTTGCAATCAAACATATATTTTCCCGCATTAAATGCCACGCATCGGGCTGTGTCAGAAACAGTGAAAACGCATTGCATGTTATTATTGCAGTAAACGTTTGGCTTTCTCTTGGATAGGACCGTCAACTGTAATTACTTTGCGTTATACCTCTTAAGACTGTGTTGGTATTGATGTATTTTATTACATTGATATTTGGGTAAATTACACAGCTCGTCCCTGTACATAGGGCCGATTGCGTGTTTTACTTTATCCGATTCTACTCAATGTTTTATAATGTACACGTGTATTGTATTTATTGTGTAATCTTGCTACAACCTTGGTCCCTCCATGTTTTGGTTCATCTATTTTTGTTATTTAAGGGGTCAAACCCCCAGCCATTTGCATACTAAAAACCCATTGAAGCTATTCACACACTCAACATTCACTTCAAAAAAATGGCGTCTTTTCCACGTCTAGAAGGACTCGTTGTGGCTGCTAATTTGATGCGTATTTTATTTTAAATATTTTTTACTCAAGTTTTAAATTTATAAAACTCGATTCACCTGACAAATGTACTAACGGGCAGAGAACTTGATCGTGAGTAGTGTAGAGATGGTAAATCCGAGGTCGTCCCAAGAGCTAAGTGTTATTAGTTTTAATTTGAAAGTGTCACGTTTTAGAATGGTTTTAAGATTGTTTCTAACATTAACAAGAAAGTAAATATGCAAAAATTAAAAGTAATAAAAGTTATAAATCAAGGAGAGAAGCGTGCTAACCTAGCCAATTCATTACTACCGTTATAAGTATGTTTTCTTGTGCAATGTTACACCATGGTTTCGTTAGTGATTTCGGAAGTCAACAGACTTGAATAGATATCTTTAGTCTGCCTTATAATTCCTGCGATCCCGAATCCCTCGAAAGTCACGAAGGTCGGGCAACAAGGTCATAGTGATTTATCCCAACTATCCCAAGAACTAGTCTAATAACCTATGCAGATTATTAACCCTCTCTGAAAGAGTTCTTGTACTTTTTAAGTATATTAGATGATATAGGCGGTAACAGGGTTAGCTCTTACACTAGGGATAGCGTTTTAAACCTACCCTAGTACCACTATTAATCCCATGTTCAATTGGTTATCTAATAACAAGATTAGCAAGATCTAGACCATCCGCAATACTACCAAAACCCAGGGTTACACGATAGTCAATGGGATATCCAATGAAACCATGATCTAACAGGAAACAATCATTATAACGATAGTAAATTCATGACTAGGCAAGCACTAGAAGTACTTAGCCGCTCATGGAAACAACAAAGCAAAAATTAATAAAGATAATCATGGATGAAAAACTTATAATTCTTACAGGAGTTGTTTATGAACAATTAAATACAAAAGTAAATAAGTGTGATCCTCCTTGGACTTCTTGGTGGAATTCTTCGAGATTTGGAGGCCTTAATCACCCCTTGGATCTGTTGTGGAATGGTTGATGATGAATTGGCTGAATGAGGCATCTATTTATAGATTTCGAATATGTTACGCCGTAACCTTTTAGAGTGTTACGCCGTAAAAGTACTGACGAGGCTTTCCATGTTGTAGGCATAAAATACGTTCGTTAGTTCGATACTGCCGCAACTAGTGAGAGCTAATAACCCGAACGTGGATTGTCAATCCCAAATAGATCTATCTTATAACATTCGCGCTTACCCTCCGAGTAATTAACAATTCATGCAACTTAAGCTAATCCGTAATCATTTGAATCAAAGTATAGTTGTTGCGTCCATAAGTGAAAACAAGTAATGTATCCCATCGTGAGATATGAAAATGAGTATGTAAGCGAGTTTGTAATCAACCATGTATATGAGTTTGTAAATGTTCATGTAACCGAGTTTGTAATCAATCATGTAAATGAGTTTGTAAGCGTTCATGTAACCGAGTTTGTATTGAGTATGTAAACAGTTTTGTAAATGTGTATGTAAACAAGTATGTAAACAAGTTACAAAATCAAGTATGTAAAAGAGATTGTAAATGAATATGTAAACAAGTAGTAACGAGCATGTATTCTCCCCCGAGATTTGTAAACTAATGTAAATCAAGTGAAAAATGGGCTATAAACTCACCTCAAATATACAACAAGATAATAACAAGTATGATGTGGACACGGAAAACGATGCACGCAAACGATGCAAAACTCTATCCGCAGCCTAAACGACAAATACTACATATTTTACTAAATATGGGACTTTAGACAAATGTATGCAATTCCGTCCCTAGTATGTGCTTGGGCTTTGATAAATATTAACGCTTGTGAAAAATGAAATTTTCATAAAAATAGTCAACTTTATCGGATCATAATTTTTTAACACAAACATGTAAGTTACGCTATCGGACATTTTGGGAACTGGGTCATGGGGACTTCAAAAAGTTAGTTCGGGTCGACTACTGGTTTGGTCTATGTGAAAAACTAGAAGGGGGGGGTTGAATAGTTTACCGCATTTTAATTTAAGGTTTTAAAGAGTTCGCAAAAATTCTGGATTCGACTTTATGTGAATTCAATACTTGCACAATATAAACAATATACCTATCTAAGCAATTAATAAGATAGTTATGAGAAAGTAATGCAAGACAAGAGATCAGAGTAAGAACAATCAAACCACAATGCGAGGATTTATAGTGGTTCGGCAATGAAGCACCTCTTCGCCCTACTCCACTCCCCGAGCACCTAACTCGAGAGTTTTCTTCACTATGTCAACAAGCTCCCTTATGGCGGAGAAAACCGTACGCAATGTTGCTTACACCGATTTACGACACAAAGCTAAATGTCGATTTCTAATCTTAGTTAGAACTAATCTATCACAACATAACTTCACGACTTGTTCACGACTTCACAACTTCACGACTTCTTCACAACTTCAAGACTTCTTCACAACACTACTTATATCACAACTATATAGCACTACTCGATAAGATCACCACGATCTAACTATACTTACAAAGATCGCCACGATCTAGCAACTACACAACTTTACAAAATTTACAAAAGATTTACAAGTTATTATATTAATGCAATAAGATTGCAACAACACACAAAGGTGTAATACTTCTTCACTTGATGATAGAAGTATACTTCTCTTGCACTTGAGGAATTAAGCTTGGATTACTTGGACACAAAGCTTTATGATTAAATGATCAAATGATTTTAAAGAGGACATGTGGGCTGTTTTGGGCAGAAAGAATGAGTGCAAAAGGTAAGAAAATAGCGGGGGAAAGTCCAGTATTTATAGGACAGACTGGGGGAGCGTCTACCTAGGGGCGGTCCCCTGAAATAGGTGGGCGGTCCCTTTAAAATTAAGGGGGCCGCCCGTGTATTAAAGGGGGCCGCCCTAGGCTAGGGCCTCCCCAATTTGTCTTTTGTGTAGGGGGATTTTATGGAACTTTTCTAGCCATTTTAGGTCTGAAAATTTGAATTTCAAAATGTTTATTTTGAATAAA
>BQNB010145314.1:0-16733 GCA_026074375.1 Tanacetum coccineum
ATGACCCTCTAAGACCCCCACAACCTTCCACCTTGCTAAGCTACACCTTCATAGCCCTCAATACTCATTCCTAGCCTCCCTTAGTCATCTACAGCCTTTAACCCTTAGCCACCAAGAAAACTTGGGCACCAAGGGTTTTGAACCCTATAAATAGCCGAAACACACACACTCTTCAATCACACCTCAAATTTCATCATACACTCAAATGGAGTTCTAACTCAGACCAAGAAGGATCAAGTGAAGTCCTTAAGATCAGACTAGAAGCCAAGAATCAAGAGAAAAGAACCCTTGAAGTCGTTATTAGGTGTACGAACCTAAAAACCCCATTTCGACCCATTTTAGCTCAAGTAAGCTCAAAATCTTGTTCAATAAGATTATAATATGTATTAGAATGTTCATAGTACTCTTAAGATCATATATGAACTCTTGTTAAAGCCTTGAATCCTTAAACCCATGTGTTTTTGGTAAAAACCCTAAAAACGACCCGTTTTAATTTTCTAGCTAACGAATCCTTTTTCTAAACTTTTGTTATGTTAGAACATCTTATTTTTGCTTATTCTAATAAGCTATAACATGCAAATATCATTTGGAATCCTAAAATAAGCTTGCATGGCTTTTTGGAATTGTTTTGTAAATTATTTCCATGCAAGGGGTATATATCATAACTTTATGAAATTTATAACTAAAGGGGCTGAAAATATCATTATTCTAAAGTTATAACTATAAGGACCTATCTTGCCAAATTCTAAAGTTAAATGTTTAAATTATATATACTTTATATATAAAGGACTAAACATCTAAAAGTTTATAAACCAAGGGTATATATTGCCATTTTTGTAAACTTGAAAAAATAAAATATATTATTTTTATATAAATTATAAAAATATATATTAATATTATAAAACTCGATTTTATTAAAACCCGACACATTAATCGTTATTAATCATTAATCGGCGCATTATAAAACAATTACGTTATATATTTAACGTAATTTATCATCGACTAACTTTTGAAGAAACTTAAAATCTTATCGTATCACGTTACTAGGGAGCTTCATGTTCGCTCATCAGAACTCTAGACTCAATAGAGTACTAAGAGACAACACTTGTACTAAGATGATTCTCATAGCTGAAATAATTTTTCTGTCCTCACCGTCCTATATACCCACGCAACCCTTCGCTGCTATACGCAAATCACTCTGTTATCTCTTTTCTATCCCATCCCGCTAACCCGCTTACTCAGGTAATTTCATGTGAGGGGCCCAGGGGGTTCCATTTGAGTATTTGATTTGAAGAGGTTGTTGGGTTATGATTTTAAAGTGCACCTGACTCCTTTAAACGATACTACATGGACCTTATGGATTGTGATTAGCTCCGAACAGGTGAAACAATATTTCAAATAAATTATAATCAAAGTAATACGTTAAACTTTATGAAGTTTTGAAACATAAACCATCACACTAAGACTTGACATATTACTTCAGGTTGCGTGACAAAGCCGTTACTTTCACTTGATATACTTTTCAGCCATTCAGATTTTTCCCTGTTAAGGTGAGTTCATAGCCTCGCATTTAAAATTCTTCTATAATGTTTTCATAAACCGCGAGGAGGAATTACTTGCTAATAAACCAACGATACGAGTTTTTTTCCAACTGTATGTTATTCTGAATATATTATTGCCTAAGTGTTAGAAATTTAAAGGGCTTCTTACAAGTTTATACCTGTGGAAAGGACTTAGTGTTGATATTAAAGATTGTAGAATATAAACTAAGTCTTTAGTATTGCCACCATTGTAGTATTAGTACTACTGGTTACAGTAGTACTGCCATTACTAAAACGGATAGTCACTTTGTTACTGCTGCTTTGTATATACTGTTAGTATAGAATGATTAGTTACTGCTTAAGGATATGCATGGATATTATTGGTATAGATATGCTATGATCACTTTACGCGTTTTAATAAGCTCATTAGGGTTTCCTTGGTGTATAAAAGCAACCCTACGACACTAGTTAGATATATAAGTTTCACAAGTATTCATAGTTAGTAATTTGTAAGCTAGCAGATTAATAGTAATCAAATTTCTATTTATTCATTGTTCTTCTTAGCAGTATAAGTTAGTTTTCAGCATAACTTATATTGTTCAATGTCATTGTTTCTCTTGTAGTTAGTTTGGATCTATCCAGATTGGCTACCACCCTTAACAGGCTTTAAAGATCTTATTAGTATGGATCTACATGTAATTCGAGCATGTTGAGAAACTCTGAGTAAGAAGAACCAAACACATCAGTTATAATACCTTTTACCTTTCAGATCTATTCAATGGCAAGATCAAATGATGAAAATCCACCACCACCACCACCACAAACATCAACACAACAAGCCCCTCACACTGTGTCAACCATTAAACTCCATATTCTAAAGAGAGGTGAGTATGACATTTGGGCCATGAAAATGGAACATTACTTGAGCCATACAGACTATCCTATATGGGAAGTCATACAAAAAGGAAATGGTCCTGTAAATGTCTCAACAGATACAAATGGTAGTATAAAGGTTTGCCTCCTAAAATGTTGAAAGGAAATTTTAGCTAGAGAAAGAGAAGAAAAGCAAGGACCACATTGCTTATGGATTTACCAGAAGACCATTTTAGCAAAATTTCACATGAGAATGATGCTAAGAGAGTGGGATGCTATCAAATCCAGATTTTGGTGGTAAGGATGAATCAAAGAGTTGCAGAAGTGCAGTTTAAAAGTTATGTGAAGGCTTTTCTGATCCAACTCAGTAGGATTACTGCGCAAAGGTTATATGAAGGTTTCAGAGTCTTCTGTAGTCAACTTGAGATATTTTCGGTTCGATTTCTTTTTTTTTGCAGGTGTCTCCATGAGATGGCAAATCAAAAGTTCCTTTGGTCTCTACCTTTTACTTGTCCCAAGTATCCTTTCAGTCATGAGGACCAAGCCAAGAGTGGACAGTCTTAGTTTTGATGATCTCTATAACAATCTTAGAGTCTTTAAGTCTGATGTTAAAGGCTCTACTAGATCATCGTCTAGTGCACAGAATGTCGCCTTTGTTTCTTCTGAAAGTACTAGCAGTACTAATGATGTTAGTACTGCTTATGGTGATTCTACTTCTGCTGTCTACAACTCACAAAGAGAAAACTCTTCATCATACACTGATGAACTCACGTACTCTTTCTTTGCTAATCAATCCAGTAGTCTATAATTAGATCATGAAGATATGGAGCAGCTTGATGAGTTTGATTTAGAAGAGATGGACTTGAAATGGCAAGTAGTCATGATTTTAATAAGATTGAAGAAGTTTTACAAGAAGACAGGTAAAAGGCTGCAGTTTGATGCCAAAGAACCAGTTGGCTTTGACAAGACCAAGGTTGAGTGCTTCAATTGCCATAACACAGGGCACTTTGCTAGAGAGTGCAGATCAAAAGGCAATCAAGAAAGCAGGAGATAGAGATGCAGGGAAACACTAGATATAGAGCAAAAGATAATGGGGGAGGACATGGAAAATATGAGGAACCTAAGATTTGGTTTTAATCTTGATGGAGAAGTGTTTGATTGGACTGATCATGTAGTAGGATGAAAAGAGAAACTGTGCTTTGTTGGCTTTCAGCAATTTTAGGCTCAGACATAAGGTAAAATCGGGCTCAAAAGATATGTTTGGAAATAATATGCTAAACTTAAAAAATTATATAGTGAACAAAGGGAACAACTTGGTGATGCTAGTATTGAAATTCAAGCATATACTCAAGCTTTAGCAAAGGTAGAGGCTCAATTAGTTGCTCATTAGAAAAATTAACTTTAGTATGAGGAAAAGATTAGATTTATGAAAATTGATTTAGATGATAAAACTTATGTGCTCACATATCATAAGAAACTATTAGCAGAAGCTGTAAAAGAAAAAGAAGAATTAAAAACCAAACTTGAGAATTTTCAAAGTTCTTCTAAAGGCCGTAGTAAACTGCTAAATAGTCAGATGAGTACTAGGGACAAATATGGGCTTGGGTATGGAGATCAAGTACATGAATGTGTCTTAAGTTATGAAAATGAAGTTTTTCAAAAGTTGTATTTGACTATGGTCATCAAGTGATGTAGGAAAGATAGTCCTGTGCATGAATAGAATTTGCAAATGTTGCAGGCATGCATGCATTTCCCCCTTAATGACAGGAAATTATCATGCCTCCAGGAACATGATGTGAAGTAGATGACTCTATGGTCACATATGGTCCAAAACAATCTAAAAACTAGTGAATTTGATACTCACTACAGTATATTTTGACTCTTTGTGAGTTCCAATTCCTAGTGTAGAAACACCTCGAATCTGTACATGAACCAGTTTAGTTGAACCAAAGTTGGTTAGTCAACATAAAGTTTGGTCTGATGCTCATATCATTGAGGAGTATGAGTTAGACAGTGATGATGAATATGGATTCAACTTCAAAAGAATCTGGAAATAAACTAGTTTTGCTTGTGTTAATACTGTTTTAAGCATTGTAAAAAACTCCTAGGGGAAAAACTGTTAAAGACAAAACACATATAGTCCAAGTCCTAAAGTGACAAGAGAGAATGGATTGGTTTATGTCCAAAAGGTTGGGTTTGGGATAATGGGTTACTTAAAAGGCATGTTTTGTATGTGGAGTTTTAGTCATCTCATTGGAGATTGTGGATGTTTATTGAGAAAAAGAATGGAAACAGGTTGATTTGTAACAAAAATAAGGGTAAGGGTACATGGTCAAGGGGGAGAATAGACAGTGTGGAACATTAGTGAAACCAATTTGTTCCTACAGCAGTACTAACTAGAACTGGCAAAATTCCAGTTAGTACTGCTAGAGCTAGCGGTACTAACAATGTTAGTACTGCTAGACATAATTTTAACAGTCAGGCAATACTAACTAATGCTGCCAGGAAAATTAGTACTGTTAAACCTTTTGTGAATAGAGTTAGACCAAAAACTGTTTTTCATAAAACTCATTCACCATTTAGAAGGCCTTTTAATAACACAACAACACTTAGAACAAATTTTTTAAACCAAAAGGTTAATACTGCTGAGGTAAATGCAGTTAATGCTGTTGGGGAAAAAAGGGAAACTACTGTTAAGCCCTCAGCAGGTTGTAATTGGAGACCAAAAAGACATTACTGGCACAAAATCTCCAAATACAATGGTGGATCAAGACCTAGAGATTGTGCTATTTTCAAAGATCCACTAGGCAGACTCAAGCCCAAACAGGCTTGGGTCCCTAAGAGAAACTAATCTCTTTATTTAATGTGCAAGATTATCCACACAGAACTTTTCAGAACAAAGGGATTGTTAATAGTGGATGTTCCAGGCACATGACTGGAAACAAGGCCTACCTTGCTGAATATCAAGACTTTAATGGTGGCCCTGTTGCTTTTGGAGGAAGTAAAGGTTACATAACTGGTAAAGGTAAAATAAAAACAGGAAAGTTAGATTTTGAAGATGTGTGCTTTGTGAAAACAACATTTCAATCTCTTTTCTGTGTCACAGATTTGTGACAAGAAGAACAAAGTTCTTTTCACTGACTTTGAATGTCTTGTTTGTCTCCTGAATTTAAGTTACCTGATGCAAATCAAGTCTTACTTAGAATCCCTAGACAAAACAATATGTACAGTTTCAATCTAGAGAACATTGTTCCTTCTAGAGGTTTAGCTTGTTTAATTGCAAAGGCCACAATTGATGAATCTAACAAATGGCATAGGAGGTTGGGTCATGTTAACTTTAAAAACTTAAACAAACTTGTGAAGGGAAACCTTGTAAGAGGTTTACCTTCAAAGATTTTTCAAAATGACCACACTTGTGTTGCTTGTCAGAAAGGAAAGCAACACAAGGCCTCCTGTAAGGCCAAATCAGTGAGCTCTATTAGTCAGCCCTTACAGCTTCTGCATATGGATTTATTTGGACCTACATCTGTAAGGAGCTTAAACCATAAGACTTATTGCCTGGTTATCACTGATGATTTTAGCAGGTTTAGTTGGGTGTTCTTCTTAAGAACTAAGGATGAAACTAGTGGAATCCTTAAGGACTTTATAAGACAAATTGAGAACCAATTAAATCAAAAAGTTAAAACTATTAGATGTGATAATGGTACAGAATTTAAGAACAGGGATTTTATTGAATTCTGTGGGTCAAAAGGGATCAAGAGGGAATACAGTAATGCCAGAACTCCACAACAAAATGGAGTTGCTGAAAGAAAGAACAGGACCCTTATTGAGGCTGCTAGAACTATGCTAGCAGATTCATTTTTACCTAACACTTTTTGGGCTGAAGCAGTTAGTACTGCTTGTTATGTCCTTAATAGGGTATTAGTGACCAAGCCTCAAAATAAGACACCTTATGAACTTATAACTGGTAAAATACCAATCATAAGCTATATAAGACCTTTTGGGTGCCATGTGACCATCTTGAATACCATTGACCACCTGGGCAAGTTTGATGGGAAATCAGATGAAGGGTTTTTAGTTGGGTATTCTCTACAAAGCAAGGCTTTTAGGGTATACAATTTAGAAACCAAGAGAGTTGAAGAAAACCTGCACATAACCTTTTTAGAAAATAAACCAAATGTTGCAGGGAAAGGACCAACTTGGCTGTTTGATCTTGATTATTTAACTGATTCAATGAATTATCAACCTGTGAGATCAGAGAATCAAGCTAACAAACATGCAGGTCCAAAAGAAGCTAATCATAATGCAGAAGTACTTTCTACCTCAACTTCTAATCCAAAATCAAGCATTCTTTCAACTAGCATGTGAATGACTGTTCCATCCTTAAACTCTAGATAAGCTACCATATTGTGTTTAGGGCATGATTCAAGAACAGCCATGGTTGTAGAATTTATGATTGTCGGTGAGTGGGAGATTAGGGTTTGAAGAAGGAGAGTAATGGAGAGAGATTACCTAAAGTTTGGTCTGATGCTCCTATCATTGAGGAGTATGAATCAGGTAATGAAGATGAACATGTGTCTCTACCCTCAAAAGAACAGGAAACACCTAGTTTTGCTTTTATTAATACTGTTAAGCATGTAAAAACTCCTAGGCAAACTGTTATAGAACAAAACACATGTAGTCAGAGTCCTAAACCTGACGAAAAGGATTGTAGTAGTTTAATGTCTAAAAAACTGGGTTTGGGATTTAGGTATACCAAAAAGGCATGTTTTATATGTGGAAGTTTTAGCCATCTTATTAGAGATTGTGATTTTCATGAGAAAATGATGGCTAAACAAGCTGAATTAAACAATAGGATAAGTAAGGGGTCTAGTCAAAGGGAGATTAGGCCAGTATGGAACAATGTACAAAGAATGAATCATCAAAACCAATTTGTTCCAAAAGCAGTACTAACTAGAACTAGAAAGATTCTAGTTAATATGCTAGAACTAGTGGTACTAACACAGTTAATACTGCTAGGCATAATTTTAACAAACAGGCAGTACCAATTAATGCTGCTAGGAAAGTTAATATTGTTAAGCCTATTGTGAATAATGCTAGACCAAAAGATGGCTTTTATAAATCTGTTTTACCTTTTAGAAAGTCATTAAATAGAACAACAACACTTAGAACAAATTTTTCAAAACAAAAGGTTAATACTGCTAAGGTAAATGCAGTTAGTGTTGTTAAGGGAAAAAGGGAAACTGCTGTTAAGTCCTCAGCATGTTCTAATTGGAGTCCAAAAGACATTACTGGCACAAAGTCTCCAAATACAATAGTGGATCAAGTCCTAGAAATTGTGCTAGTTTCAAAGATCCACCAGGCAGACTCAAGCCCAAAAAGGCTTGGGTCCCTAAGTGAATCTAATCTTTTTTATTTAATGTGCAGGATTATCCACAAAGAGCTTTATAGAACAAAGGGATTGTTGATAGTGGATGTTCCAGGCACATGACTGGAAACAAGGCCTACCTTGCTGAATATCAAGACTTTAATGGTGGCCCTGTTGCTTTTAAAGGAAGTAAATGTTACATAACTGGTAATGGTAAAATAAAAGCAGGAAAGTTAGATTTTGAGGATGTGTGCTTTGTGAAAGAATTACAACATTTCAATCTCTTTTCTGTGTCACAGATGTGTGACAAGAAGAACAAGGTTCCTTTCACTGACTCTGAATGTCTTGTTTTGTCTCCTGAATTTAAGTCACCTGATAAAAATCAAGTCTTACTTAGAATCCCCAGACAAAACAATATGTACAGTTTCAACTTAGAGAGCATTGTTCCTTCTAGAGGTTTAGCTTGTTTGATTACAAAGGCCACATTTGATGAATCTAACAAATGGCATAGGAGGTTGGGTCATATTAACTTTAAAAACTTAAACAAACTTGTAAAGGAAAACCTTGTAAGAGGTTTACCTTCAAAGATTTTTCAAAATAACCACACCTGTGTTGCTTATCAGAAAGGAAAGCAACACAAGGCCTCCTATAAGGCCAAAATAGTGAGCTCTATTAGTCAGCCCTTATAGCTTTTGCATATGGACTTATTTGGACCCACATCTGTAAGGAGCATAAACCATAAGACTTATTGCCTGGTTATCACTGATGATTTTAGCAGGTTTAGTTGGGTGTTCTTTTTAAGAACTAAGGATGAAACTAGTGGAATCCTTAAGGACTTTATAAGACAAATAGAGAACCAATTAAATCAAAAAGTTAAAACTATTAGATGTGATAATGGTACAGAATTCAAGAACAAGGACATTATTGAATTTTGTAGGTCAAAAGGGATCAAGAGGGAATATAGTAATGCTAGAACTCCACAACAAAATGGAGTTGCTAAGAGAAAGAATAGGACCCTTATTGAGGCTGCTAGAACAATGCTAGCAGATTCATTTTTACCTAACACTTTTTGGGCTGAAGCAGTTAGTACTGCTTGTTATGTCCTTAATAGGGTATTAGTGACCAAGCCTCAAAACAAGACACCTTATGAACTTATAACTGGTAAAATACCAATCATAAGCTATATAAGACCTTTTGGGTGCCATGTGACCATCCTAAATACAATTGACCATCTGGGCAGGTTTGAAAGTAAGTCTGATGAAGAGTTTTTAGTTGGGTATTCCCTAAATAGCAAGGCTTTTAGGGTATATAATTTAGAAACTAAGAGAGTTGAAGAAAACCTGCAAATAAACTTTTTAGAAAATAAACCAAGTGTTGCAAGGAAAGGACCTAATTGGCTGTTTGATCTTGATTATTTAACTGATTCAATGAATTATCAGCCTGTAAGATCAGAGAATCAAGCTAACAAAACTGCAGGTCCAGAAGAAGCTAATAATAGTTCAGGTACACAAGATAATATTGATCCAGGAAATTTTGAAATGGAAGTTGACCCTGCTCATGACTACTTTGTACTGCCAATATATTCTTCTTATACTTCTACAGTCAAGAGCTCAGAAGCAAAGAATGAAGGTGAAAAGTCTAATAAGGATACTGGTTTAAAGATAAATGAGGAGCCAGTAGATCAGGAGGATCAAGCATTTTTGGAAGAATCAAGAAGAATGGATTCTTAAGAGTTGGAATTTCTGTGATTACTGTGGAGTTTATATCTTGGTGCTAGAAGATGGAACTGAGTTTTACATGCTAGCAGAAAGAAGGTATCCACTTACAAAGGAAACTCTTGAGAGGATGTTAGCTTTAAGATTGATAGCTGAATCTAAAAGTGACGCTGTTTTTGATTTACTTAGATTCATTCAACAGCAAATTGATGAATCTGGAAGCCATGATGGAAGTGAGAAGGATCTTTAAGTGTTGGTTTTATAACCACACAACAAATGGTCATCAGTTCACCATGTCTAATAGACATTAAGAACTGGCTAGTCCAGAGCAAACGGCTTCTGGTAAAGACTTCTCAAATCCGTTAATGGCTGATAGTTTGCCAAAAACTATATGGTAATCAACTCACCATGCTTCACAGTAAAGAGTTAACTAGTCTAAAACAAACGGATCTTGGTAAAGACATCTCAAATCCATTGATAGTTGATAGTTTACTAAAAAATATATGGTTATCAATGCACCATGTTATTGCAATGAAGCATTGGCTATTCTAGAGCAAACGGCTACTAGTAAAGAAATATCAAATCCGTTTATGGCTAGTAGTTTGCCAAAAACTACAAAGTTAACTTAGTTGGTGTTGCTGTGTAGCTGTGTTGCTGAGAAACTGAGATGGTGACAAAGACTGGAAGCCAAAGAATGCTAAAGATGACAAAGTAACAAAAGAGTTCAAGTTCATCAAAGAACAGATTAAAGAGTAGCAGTGTGTTTGGATACATCCTCCTAGTGTTCAAGAAGCTCAAACTGAAGAAACATGAAGGTTAAACAAGTAATCATCATGTTTAGGGGAGGATTGTTGGGTTTCAGAAGTTTCTATAACTTAGTGCTGCTACTTATACAAGTTACTACTGCTAGTTCTACTTAATGCCGCTAATGAAGAATGCTAAAGATTCAAGAAAATAGACTAAGTAGTTAGTACTGTTAGTTATAAATAGTTAGTACTGCCAGTACACTGTTAGTACTGCCAGTACACTGTTAGTACTGCCAGTATAGTTAGTGCTGTTAGTAGTAAGTTACTGCTAGTTAGTACTGTTAGGAGTTATGCATGATTTATTATAGGAATAGATATGCATTATCTCCTCACATGTTTTGTAAGCCCATTAGGGTTTTCCTTGGTGTATAAAAGGAACCCTACGGCATTAGATATACAAGTTTCACACATAGTTATAGTTAGTGATCTGTAACCTAGCAGATTAATAGTAATCAAAGTTTTGTTTTATTCATTGTTCTTCTTAGCAGTATAAGTTAGTTTTCGCATAACTTATATTGTTCATAGTCATTGTTTCTCTTATAGTTAGTTTGGATCTATCCAAATTGGCTACCACCCTTAACAGGCTAGAAAGATCTATTCAGACTGGGATCAACACTATCTATACGAAATGAACTATCCGAAATCTACCTTCTTGGCTAGTAAAAACATTTTAAGTCGCCTAAAACTCAAAAACTAAATCAGGACAGTAACATGTTTTATCAAAAATATTCCCAAACTCCACCACAACCTCGCCATAGTGCATAATCTAATCCTAATCTCCATTCACAACTAATCCAACATCAAAACCACACTTATGTCTAACCTAATCCTAACCTCATCATCATATTAACACATAAATTCACCCATCCTTTCCTCAATAACAATATGTAAATCAAAGAACACATGAAAACTTTATTATTTCAGAAACCATCTTATTTCTTTTTGAAAAACTTGCACAAACACAATAGGACATAAAAACTTAATAAAAAACATAAGAAATCAAAGGGTAAAGAGTAGGTTCAAGAAATAAGCTTACAAGGATGATGAACAAGCTTGAGAAATAAGAAATAAAGATGGAAGAATTGGATCTTGAAAAACCCCAAATAATAATCAAAACCCTAACTTATAAAATCTTGAATAACCCTTGAAATCAAAGAAACCATTCTTGAAAACACTTTAGATATGGATGAAAATGATCTTGGAATGGTTGAATCTTGTAGAAAATTAAAACTATGGAACCCTTGGTGTTGTGGTTTTGTGCCGAGACCCAAAGGAAAAAAAAGGAAGGAGAAAACAATTTTTAGTATGGCTAGTGTGTTTGAAATGACCTAAAAATTCTATAACAGGGTATTTATAAGGTAAAGGGTTTAGGGTTTAGTGTTATTGTGAGCCATGGCTTAGTATAAAAATTAAACCACTCCACCCTTGTGGCTCATGTGTGCCGATCGGCTAGGACAAGGAAAAAGGGGGCCAAATGTTTTTCTTTGGATCCAAGGTTAGCACCCATTGGCTAGCTACAAGTGGTCCAAGCCATTTTGAAAGTGTAAGAAGATGTTGGTGTATGGGAGGGTGAAGACAATAGTGTCACTATCCTACTCTTTCATGCATGTGACATTGTTTTTTAAATTAAAATTTGTCCTTTCTTTTATTTGAGTTGTACTAAAAATTTGAAGACTAGGGGAAGCGAATTTAGAAAATTTGACAAGAATAATAATAATGGGTGATAATTTGAGTTTCCATGCAAAGGTGGTGATTTTTCGGGGTTCCGTTTGATATAAAATGCAAAAAACGAGAAACGCACACGAAGAACGTAAAAATTTCAAACGTAAGTGAATGTAAACTACGTAACGCTATAAAACTACTAAATCAAGAATAATACGAGTAGATTAAATTTAGTCCGAAGTCAAAACACGTCCGATAATGATTTTTTAGTTTTTACGCGAGACAACTTCCCGGAACATTGCCAATTTAACACGCAACTTATAAAAATTAAAACTGAGAACAAAAAACTTTAAAATAACGACCTAAAATTTACAAGGTATGACATCCTTCCCCCATTAAAATAGCTTTGCCCTTAAATCTTAAGACATAGCTTTTGACGTAGATGCAAGGTTAGCGAAAAGACGAGGGTACTTTTTCTGCATTTTATTTTCACGCTCCCATATGGATTCATGACCTCTTTTAGAATTCCAACGGACTTTTACAATCAGAATACGGCTCTGCTTTAAACATTTGACTTCACGATTCATGATTTCAACCGGTTCTTCGATGAAATGAAGTTTGTCATCAATCTGAATTTCATCCAACGGGATAGCTAGTGGTTCGTTGGAGAAAAACTTCTTTAGATTGAAAACGTGAAAAGTACTATGAACATGGCTTAGTTGGTCTGGGAGTTTAATTCGATAAGCAACTATTCCAACTTTAGCAAGAACCTTGAAAGGTCCAATATAACGAGGGCAGTTTTCCCCGTTTACCAAAACATATCACCCTTTCCATGGCTATACTTTCAACATAACCTTATCTTCAACTTGAAACTCCAATGGCTTACGTCTCCTATCGGCGTAGCTCTTTTGTCTATCACGTGCAGCTTGAATACGTTTCTTGATTTGGATGATCTTTTCAGTAGTTTTATGAAAAATCTTGGGGCCAGTAAGCTGAGCATCTCCAACCTCAGTCCAACAAACGGGTGATCGACACTTACAATCGTACAGTGCTTCGAATGGTTCAGCTTTGATACTCGTGTGATAACTATTATTATACGAAAATCCCACCAAGGGTAGATGCCTATCCCAACCTTTTCCAAAATTGATCACACAAGCACGCAACATGTCTTCTAAGGTTTGGATGATCCTTTCACTTTGACCATCAGTTTGAGGGTGATAAACCGTACTTATATCCAATTGAGTACCTAGAGCTTTCTAAAGAGACTGCCAGAATTAAGATGTGAATCTGCCATCTCGATCAGAGATGATCGAAACTGGCACACCATGCCTCGTGACTACTTCCTTCAAGTATTGTCTAGTCAACTTCTCCATTGAGTCGTTCTCCTTCATCGGTAGAAAATGATCAGATTTAGTAAGGCGGTCGATAATTACCCAAATTATATCCTGTCCCGTCAATGTCTTCGGCAATTTAGTAACGAAATCCACAAGGTCGGTCCTGAGTTTTTTGCTGTCCTGGGCGAGAGTATTAAAAGATCCCCCGACCATATGTTCTATACTAAAACCCAATGTTGCAAAACAAGACTTACAAGGCTGATTAATCGTCGCCTAGGCGCTACTGGGCCACCAACCTTGCCAATTTGTGTAAATCGCTCAAACAAATAGGTCAACCGTAGTCAATGACGGTCAACGACGATCAATGGTGGTCAAACTTGCCAGAAAGCTGCAAATCTTGTCAAAAATACCAAAAACTCACCGTAAATTTGTTTTAATCAATTATAGTAGCTGTTTATATCTATTACAAGTTGTTTTTGAAAACAAATCTTGCAAAAATATCCAAAACTCATCAAAAATATCCAAAACTCGTAGTAAATACACAAAAATGTCTGAAAATGCATATCCAATTAATCGCTGATTAATCCCGGCTAGACCAATTACAAGCTACAATGGAGTTGACCGTCCGACTACCGATTTGCGATTTTTGGAACCTCAATAAAACTTTATTATGTTGTTATAAAATTAGTACCATAGAACTAAAATGCATTTATGCGGCATAATATATTTGTCAACTTGTAAAAGACAAGATTTCAAGCCGATCTCTTCAATAGCTTAACGATGTTAACCAATAAAAACAATCTAATAACCCGAATAATTATAACTTTTATAACTTACTCACAAATTATAAAAGTTATAAGCATCATTATTGAAATATATCATCTTTATGAATAGCACATGATTAGTTTATCATTTATGGATTCTTTTTTATTTTATTGAAACACTATATTTCATTGCACTACAGAGTATTATCGTGTAAAGATAAAAGTTTGATGTCAAAAGCAACAAGAAAACAATAAATTGATGAAAGAATACCCTGTAAATAAAGTAGTAGTAAAGTGCTAATTGTAATTTTATACCTTTCTATGAATTGAAACACTCAAGTGACTAAAGAAAAGAAATTTTGCAAGCAACAAAACAAAAAGTTTTTCTCTCTCATGCTATTAGACCAATAGGAATTTTCTCCATTCATCTCCTTTGTCTAAATACACGTCTTATCAGAAAATTAAAACTTACATATTTTTCACTGGTTTTGCTTCTAATCTTCATACTAAAATCGCCCCTAGAATTATATCAGGCACTGTTTTCTCATATGAACACCATATTCATCACATAAAACCTATTCACAACACTACATGTTTGATGCCCCTGATTTGTTTAATGCCCTGGGCGGTCGCCCAGCTCGCCCAGCCTGAGGGCCGGCCCTAGAAATCCATTGTAATGTTTTCCCACTTCCATACTGGGATCACAGGTTGAACCAACAAACCAGATGGTTTTTGGTATTTGGCCTTGACCTTGGCACAAGTCAGACACTTACTAATGTAGGTGGCAATCTCAGCTTTCATATTGGGCCACCAATACAGTTTCTTTTTCAACTGTTTGAAATGAGTCTATTGGTCCCTTGGAATCTGATATAAGGTTTATCAAGTTAAACTAATCAGATTCCATAGCAACAAAGTGAGTTTTAAACACATATATATGAAGAATATAAAAAACAAGTTTAAAACACACAGAAGTACTTTTCAACGTATAAGACTTTGTTAGAATCAAATAAAGAATCTATGACACACCTTGCTTGCGGAATAGCAAGGTGGTTGAATGACAATTGGGGTGTTATCTCCTTCGAACTTAAACTCTAATCAAAGTTAAAAGAGTAAGAAAACAAACTACTTATGACTAAATTGAAGCTTCAGCTTCAGTAGTATCATTCAGTTTGTTTGAGAGATAAATTAACTCTTCAATGTGTATCACATTAATTGAAAGAGATAACATTTACTCTAGGAATCCCTTTCCTTTTATAGGCAAAGAGATTAGGGTTTACAAGTTAACCTAATACACATGTCAAGCATTAAATGGGTGGTTGTGCTACCATTTAATGTACACATGCTTTATAGTACCAGGTACAGTCCTTTAAGGAAAGTTGATGTACTTCTATACCAACTCTAGAAGTAGCATTTCCCAAGGAGATTTCTTTATTCTTTTTGACATAAAGCAATCTTTTTCCCGCCTTGTAAACCTTTTAGAAGTGAAACAACATGTTTCAACTTCTGTTAAGGAGATAGACAATGTTCAGTTTGGAATTGTCAACTAAGCTGAATTAAAGCTCTTACCAAGAGTCCTTCTTCAGTTTCTGTACCGCTGCATACACTAAAGTGAAGATACTTCCCAATCTTCTAAGGACCTAAAAAGATGACGCTGAAGGAGCTTTAGTGACTCAAGCTGAAAGACTTTAGCTTGAGAAACACTTAGGGGATTTTATGTTTAAATCTACTGAATGACTAAAGGACTCAGGAACTGAACCCAACAATCTCCCCCTATTTGAATATATAAATATCCTAAGTTAAAATCAATTATAAGTGAGCATAATAACTTCTTCTTACATAATTGATTTAAATTGAACAACATAAACTGATAACCTTTCATTCTAACTTTCATTACAATACATTTACAAAAGATAAAGTTATTATAAAAGATTACATTCTACTGCCTTAGCTGCTTAATGACTCTCATTTGCTTGAGTGGATTTAGATTTCTTTTATCAACTTCAACAAGCAGAAGGGAGCTGAAGGTCCTGACATGATCATCCAGTCCAAGACCTTGATGTCGTCTGAAGAAGATTTCTTGTACAGTGTATAGCATGGTAATCGAGAAATATTTCATATCTTCAATGGTAACAAAATCTTGTCTATGGTAAGAGTTGAACATGATCATACCAAAGACAAGTTCATTTAGCACAATACCAGGAAAATGATCTTTATACTGAACTAATGACTTAAGCCTTTTGTTTGCTTTGAAGTGGTCATGGATGTCATCAGCATGTTTTCTCTTCTTGTTTACGAGATCATTTAGTTTATCAAGAGGGTCCTGTTTGCTTAGAGGAATATCCAAGTTTATACCCAGTTCTGCTTCAGTCATGTGAATGTAGTCTATTCTTGTACCTATCTGTTTATAGATGGTTTCCCATCCTTTTCCAGTTATGTTAGGACATGCTTTCATCACTTCTCTCCATTCGCCAAGGTGCAAATCATTGAATTTAAAACTGGGAATAATTTCACTTGTACCATCCTCTCTGTACACTTTGAGTGTAATTGGACCCTTTCTGGTCAAGATATCACAGTTGGTGATTCTTGATTCTGTTCTTTTATTAAGCATTTTGTCACAGTATCTGTCATACTATAACTTGTCATTGTAGTACTTTTTCACCACTTTTGGAC
>BQNB010145315.1:4551-16733 GCA_026074375.1 Tanacetum coccineum
AAAATACTTTGTTAATAAAACGTTAGTGATCGTAATGTGGTTGTTGGTATACAGTAATATTAAATATATAAAACTATATATTTATATTTACATAATATACATATATACATATTAATTGTATTGTTCGGCTCTTTACCCAATAAACCCAAATATTGATTTAAAACCTTTTGATAATAATGTTTTTATATCTTTAATTTATTCATTTCCAGACAGGTCACCCATGCTAGTGTTTCCCTCACTCGAGCACGCTTAATTGTCGGTTCTTAAATTAAATTCGTAGGTAGAAAACGTAAATAAGTAATTTAATTTATTTACATGGTTTTATATATATTATTTATCGTTTATAAATAATATGTTTTTTGAAAAAGTCTTATAAAAATATATTTTCACAATTTATCCTAAGTATATAAATTTTATAAAATTTCGGCATGACCCGTTCGTATTTACATGTTTTCCAAAGTCGTAGACTTTAATCAAAAACTCATTTTAAATTTATATTTCGCAAATTCGATCAATATCGTATCAAAATCCTTTATAACTAGTCCGACATGTAAAAAGATATTAAATAATTTCTTGGTCCACCAATAAGCTATCATAAGCTCTTGATACGCCAAAACAATATGAGCCGAACCTAAAGCTTATTGATTAAGCTCTTGGTTTGTGGCTTCTTGTGTGGGACGCGGCTTATAAGCCCATGAAGCTTTATTTGGGCTTATTTATTAAGACAAATAAGCTAAATGTGTAGTCCTTTCAAAATAAGCAAGAAATAAGCCGAATAAAATATAATCCAAGTCAAATAAGTTCAAACAACATTTCCCCTAGTGGGCCGAACCAAACATGAGCCAAACAAGCTCAAATAAGAACAAATAAGCTTTCCCAAAAGCTTATTTAAATAAGCCAAACAAATAAGCTATAATATACTATTTTGATTACATGAAAATAACCACGATCACAAAACTATACTTTCCTTATATTTTCTTTTATTATTTTCAAACCATAAGCATAACCTTTTAAGGTTTATGTAGTTTTAAAATCTTTGTTTTTACAAAATAAGTTGTACAACTAGTATGTATGCATCAAGATGATTATGAAGTACAAGTTATGTAAAGATTTGAAGACTTATAAAGATTGAAGGTTTTTAGAAGGATGAACAAGATTAAAACAACCCAAACGTTGTTTAACAAATACCCGGATGATACAAATGATCAAACTTTCAACAAATCTTCAAGAGTTTTTGGTCAAAGATGGAAAAATTATGAATTTGTATGTGTGTGTGTGTGTGTGTGTTTCGTGGACTAGGGAGAGCAAGAGAGAAAATAAAACTCAAATGCTAAGTGTGTGTGAAATAAAATGAGGAGAATGAAAGTAACAAGGTTTATATATGCAAAGTTTACTTCATACACTAAAAATGTGTATGTGTATGTGCGTGGGATAGGACAAGGAGGGGGAGAGGGGACCAATTTGATCATCCAATCACAATTGAGCTAGGACAAAAACATGAGTTGTATACCTTGTCTTATTGATTTTGAATTCAACTTGGCCTCCAAGGTTCATTAAGGGAGCTTGTTTGGACGCATGCATGCATGAGGGGGAGAGGGGGGGGGGGGGGGCGGCAATTAGGGGGGGGGGGTGGCAGGTGGGAAAAAGGGGGGGGGACCAAATGATTTTTATTATTTTAAGATGCTAGTGCTTCATTTGATTTAATTTTCAAGCCTTCCATGCATATGCTTATTTTTAAACAAATCACGGTTTACGCAAGTAACAAAACGAATAACGGTATGTCCGAAAATTATGAAATTTTAAGTATTGCCATAAAATATAAAAACGTGGCTATTGCCGAAATACTACAACGTTAGGTGTCCTGGTTCGCTCCCGGAGACGATTCTTAGATAAATAGAGGGAAAACTTCCCCGTTGAACGTAAAAGTTAATCGAAACTTTTAAAAATTTAAACTACTAAACGGAAACGGCTAATTTATTAATCGGAAATTTTCGGGGTGTCACATTCTCAATCAAGGAATTTGTGAAATCCATTCATTTCACCTAGGGACGGAAAAAGGGCTTGTAGGGTTTCAGGACATCTATAAAATTTTTGTGTCAATTTTTGAAAAAACATTATTGATTTTTTCTAGATTCATCTTAAATGCACCTGATCCATCGTAGGATCCTTGATTAGAAGGTAATATATGTTCATTTATTTATCAGTATAATTAAATCTTCGTTTAAATTCATTTTTTAACTTTATTATATTGAGGTTCAAAAATATTTGTGCACCCGATCATAGTTATTCGTAGCTTCTTCTCTGACGGTTGCATGTTAACATGCAAAAACTAATGATAGAAAGCCAATTGTTGAGTTTTTCAAGCTTGGGGGACAAAAACAAACTAATGATAGAAAGCCAATTGTTGAGTTTTAACTTTATGTTAGTTTCCCTGGTTGAAGAAGGATACTGGTGGTAGCTAGGGTGACAGTCGGGTCGGGTTGGTCGGGGTCGGGTCAGGTCAAATACGGGTCAAGGCTAAAAATAACATATTAGAATCAGACTTTGTTTGAACTCGGGTTAGTCGGGTTCGGATCAATTCAAGTCGGGCCAAATCGGACCGGGTCAATTCTTGGTCGGGTTGACCTGAATGTGAGTAAAATAGTCATAAAGTTGCCTATTTGTTCTAATTTTGTATAGATATTTTAATATATATATATATATATATATATATATATATATATATATATATAGTATATCATAGAATATATATTAATAAAAGAAAAAAAAAAAAAAAAAGAAAAAAAAAAAAAAAATAAAATAAAACAAACATATACAAAAAAAAAAAAAAAACAAAAATAAGAAAACATAAAAACTAAATAACACTACCCCACCCCAAACCACCAACTCCCCCCCCGCCGACCCCTCCCACCACCCCAAAAACCGCCACCCTCCCACCCCCCACCTCCCAGCCCCCCCCTACCCTACCCCCAATACCACACCCCCAGACCTGCATACTCCCAATCCCATCCATACCACCACCCCCCCCTCCCTCACCCCGAACCTGCCAACCCACATTCCCACCCCCCATGCGCCCACCTGCACCCCCCCCGCCCCCACCCCCCTCCTCAATCACCCTGCCCCCCACAACACAGCCCCCCGCCCGAATACCCCCCCACCCCCCCATACCCCCCCTCTCTCCACCCATCCCCCGCCCGACTCCTTCCCCCACACACACGAGCCACCCCCCCCCCCCCCACCCAACCTCACCCACCAGCCCCCACTCACAAGCGACCCCCCCCCACATCCCAATCAACCCCCCCCCCCACCCCCCCCACGACACCACAACCCTAAACCCCCTCCCCCCCTAGCCCCCAAGCCGACACCCACCCCACCTCCCCCTCCCACCCCTCCCCCCCCACCTACCCCACCCCCTGCCCCCCCCAACCCACGCTCCCCCTCACACCCAGCCAACGGCCATCCCCCCCCCCAACCCACACCACCCCGCCCCCCACCCCTCCCCCACCCCCCAATCCCCCAACCCACCGCCCCCCCCCGCCCCCCACATCCACACCCGCCACCCCCCCGCTCGCTCTCACCCGCCCCCCCTCACATACCTACCCCTCCCTACCCGCCCTCTGCAAGGCCCCCCGCCCCCTCACCACCGCCCCACCCCCCCCACCCCCCCAGCCCCCCCCTTCCCCCTCCCACAACCCCACACCATAGCCCCCCCCCAACCACCGCCCCCTCCCCCCCCCCCAACCCCCCCCCCCCGCCCATCCCCCCTCCTCCCCACCCCCCCCCCCACCGACCCCACTACCCCCCACACCCCCCCCCCTACACCCCCCTCCCCCTGGCCCAACCCCCCCCCCCACACCGCAGGCGCATCCCGAGCTCACCCTTTCCTCCCCCCCCCCCACCCCCCCTCCTGCCCCACCTCAACACACCCCCGCCCCCCCCCCCTGCACCCCTCACCCCCCACCTTCCACGCCCCACCACACCCTCTTACAACGCCCCACACCCACCCCTCCCCCCCCACCCCCCCCGACTCCACCCTCCCCACCACCAACGCCCCCCCCCTCCCCCCCCCTACCCACCCGCACTCACCCTACTCCCCCTCCTGCAGCACCCCCACACCCCACGCCCCCCCACAATAACCCTCGCCCGCCACCCCCCCTCCTCCCTCCAAATCCCCTCCCACCAAACAAACCCGGACCACACCGGCGAAGCCCTAACCCCCCCGATTATGCCCAAATCTTATAGCCCAACCCGAAAACCCGACCCTAGAATAATATACCAGGATACTCCCTCATCCAGTTGACTCAAATAACCCTTCAGGTTACTCAGGTTGACTCAAATAACCCGAATTCAAATTTTGACACGAGTTAACCGACCCGAATAAGCTTAGTCGGGTTCGAGCCCAGCCGGGGGTCAGGTTGGGTCGAATTTTTTTGACACCCCTACTGGTAGTTGCTTTGGGTCCTTATCGGCGGACTAATGAGTATTTGGCAAGTTTCTTTCATTGCAGCTTTTTTACGTTATGTAATAGTAAATCACAATAATTGAGAAGTTGCATCCTAAAATAGTATGTTCTCAATGAAATGTCTTGGTCAAGATGATAAGTAAATTTTAAATAAATTTAAGTAAATTGTAAAAAGTAAGTATAAAAAGCCATTCATTTCAGCACTTGCATGTCACGAACGTTAAAACTAAGGATAAAAAACCATACATGTTCTCATAATTTCACGTGAATTTTCAAAAATGAAGTCACCACAAGCAATAATTTACTTATCAACTTCCTCTCTTATTTCATTTCTCTTTTACGGTCTCGCGATAACATGTCTTACTTCCACCACTGTCTCTGCTTCCGGTGGCGGCAATGAGACTGATTATCTCGTGCTTTTGTCATTTAAGTCAATGATCACCCATGACCCATACAAAGTTCTAGCTTCGTGGAACCATTCCTTTCATTTCTGTGAATGGAGCGGTATTTCATGTGGAAATCGCACAAACGAGTGACTGCTTTACGGCTGGGTTCGCATGGCTTAGAAGGCTCGTTGTCTCCTCATGTAGGAAACCTCAGCTTCCTCCGTGAGCTTTCTCTCAGAAACAACATCTTTCAAGGAACCATTCCTCATGAACTTGGTCGTCTATCTAGGCTATGTCTTCTTTATCTTGATGCAAACAAGTTCAGTGGAGTCATTCCAACAAACTCGTCTCGTTGTTCTAACCTCGAAGACCTTTGGCTCGATCGAAATGAGCTAACCGGAAGCATACCCAAGGAGATGAGTTTACTCACGAAACTTTATGTTCTTGTAATTAGCATAAATAAGTTAACAGGTGGAATCCCATCTTTCTTGAGGAATATCACATCAATGGAAAGGTTCTTTGCTTCCGGGAACCCGCTTGGTGGGAGCATTCCAGATACCTTGGGTCTTTGGAAAAGCTTGACGGAATTTGGCTCTGGTGACTGCAACTTATATGGAAGCATCCCTCCTTCCATTTTCAACCTCTCACACCTACTTGATTTTTCTTTATCTGGTAATCACCTCACCGGTAGTCTTCCTTTAGAAATTGGTGACATGCTCCCAAACCTTGAGTGGCTTCAGTTAAGGGATAATGAACTAAATGGAGTTCTTCCACCTTCTCTTTCTAATTGCTCTAAATTAGAACTTCTTGATATGGGTGGCAACAATTTTAGTGGGAAGTTGACAATCAATTTTTCAAAACTAAGATATATTAATGGCATATACTTATCTTATAACAACTTACATGGACGCGGAGAAACTGATGACATGACGTTTATTAATTCTTTAAAAAACTGCAGTAGATTAGAAGCTTTGTCACTTGGTAGTTGCAACCTTAGAGGAGTGCTTCCGATGTCAATAGGTAATCTTTCTGATCAACTTACTTTTCTAACTTTAAATGGTAATCAATTACTTGGAAGCATTCCTTCAAGTATAGGTAGTCTAGTTGGCTTGACCAACTTAGATTTAGGATGTAACGGATTCAAAGGAAAGATCCCCACTACCATTGTTAAACTTCAAAAGCTATAATTTCTTGCCCTAAGTAGCAATCAGTTTTTAGGGCCTATCCCTGATGCCATTGGGAACTTATCATTGTTGACTGAACTTTATTTATATTCCAACAAATTAGAAGGTCATATTCCATCAAGCCTTGGGAATTGTACAAAACTTACTGTTTAAAGCCTTGCGGACAATAGACTTAGTGGAAAAATACCCAAACAAATTATTCAACATCCATCACTAAGTATTGGTTTAGATCTGTCTCAAAACAGCTTATTGTTGGATTATGTGAGTTGGACTAGCCACATACGACTAGAAGTGTGTGAGCCTATTGGGGGCACACACGTTAAACGCTTAGAGTTTGTTTAATGCTTCATGAAATGTTTCTAATTATAAACCAAGTACATAATATGACAAGACAAAAATCCTAATGGTCTCCTAGCAAGATAGTTGGCCAAGAAGGATCTAGATGGGTGTCTAGGTTCATTCTTGGAGATAAGAAGGAGTTATGCGTTGTGATAAGAATCAAACTTGAAGAGTTTTATACTTATCATAATTAGGGAGTTGAAGGCTATAAAAAGCCCCATTCCCTAGGTCTTTTGGTCGTTCCACACAGCCAACAAACACATCAAATAATTCTCCTCCTCACTCCATTAAAGAACAGCCGAATACTCAAACCCTAATAAGGTTTATTTGATTTTCGGTTGATACAAAACACCTTCTGTCATTTTCGGTTAACAATTAAAGGGGTTATAAAAGTGTGATTCGATCCTAGGTCGGTTACAGAAGGTTCTATATATTGGTTTAAACGTTGTCAAGGAGTGACAACAGTTAGGAACATTTAGGGTTTCATTAGATTGATTTTCGGTTCAAGTTTGGTGATATTCGGTAGAACCGAAATCGGTTAAAACCCTAAACCCACTTTCTGAATTTCGGGTACAATTACAAGAGTGGTATTCGGTACTTTATTCAGGGTTGATTATATACAAAGATTGTATTGGGTTGTACGTGAAGTAGGACTAGCATCTGGGTGTGCTTGTTAGATGTGTTTGTGTGAGCACTCGTAGAGGTGATAATTTAGTCACTTGGTTTCATAATATTTGCTGTTGACTTCAAGGGTATGTTCTCTTGTTTCTATATTCCTTATTGTGTTTATATGTGTGTTAATTGTTTATGCTAAACTAGATCTATATCCGCTGCATACTCGTAAGAGTTAATGATTAACTTGATTGTTAAATTTCAACAGTGGCATCACGAGTCAACTCGTTTAGTATTTATATATTACATATGATTTAAACACGCTAAGGCTGCATGAAATCTTGATTTATTGTTTTATTAGAAAATTATGGAGACTATATGCAATACTTTCCATAAATAATGAATAAACAACCTAGAATCAACACATATGTTATATTGATAAAAAGAAGAATAGATCAAAAATTAAATGTTAATTAAGCTGCCATGATGATTCTATTCTTGTTTTATCTCGGCTATAAGACTCACACAATCATGTTATATGATAGATGTGGTGATCTACGCACTTAAGCAGAAAACCTAGTGAGAGTCTTATGGTTCTCCAATCGAGGAAGACTCTTTTGAGAACTTGAGGCATTATGTGATTTACTGCTTTCTAAATAAGAGTTTCTCTTCAATTTTAATCCAATTTTTAGTCTATTTTGATTGCTTATATGTGATATGCCATGTGATGATGAATATTTGCAAATAAGACTTTATGAAACTCTTTAAAACGGACTTGCACTTATAGAGAAACTTGGATTGAACATGTCTAATATTTCACACGTAATTATATTCCTTGTGACCAGTTATGTGATATTTACGAAACCGAGGTTTTTGGATAAATTAATACGGACATTAAACTATGAAATTTGATTTCTTGTGAAGCTTTAGTTTTACATGTGCAATATGGGGTTGAATTGATCTTTAATTTTCTCCCACCCCACTACATGCTTCGGCATATGAGAGAATTATTAGAATTACTTGTACAATATAGGGTTTGATCAAATTTGTAATCCCACCATATTGGCAACTATAAAACTAATGTTAACAAAAGGGGTTTCTTAACATACAATAGCATTATTAGTCAATTGGAAGTACGGCTCACCCATTCTTGGACAAACTACAAGAGAAGTTTAAGGTGGATGGAAGTAAGGTTCCCCTAAAGAAGTCAGGTTTTTAATATACTTCGCGCTGACCTGTTTCTCTGCTTCTTTATGTGTCCAAAATGGAGCTACCGTAAACATTTGACAAAATGATGTCTATAACAAAAAGGTTAACAAAATGTTTTTCTTAACTTTGTGCTACAAGTTGTTTGCATGCTTCTTGTACCTGCTTTTGTCACATTTATGTGTATACCCTTATATGAATTTTAAGTCTATGCCAGCCAAAACTAGAACATGTGCATTTGGCTTGACCTCTTTGGTCAGACCTCAGGGCCTTGCCAACCCATGGTGAATTTTTTCATGGGTTAGATCTATGTCAATTTTCGCACGTTCTGTTTTGGTGGACTTAAATCAAGTTACCTGGTCAGACCTCAGACCCGAGGCATAAGATGAGACCAAATATGCTTTTGACATTACTATAAGAGTTACTAATGTCACTAGTCTCATAAATCTAAGAGTTGCATTCTATGCAATTAACGCTCATCGCTTACCTCTTGCCCTACTTGTTTACACGTTGGTCAGACCTTCAAGTTGGATCTTAGTCTTGTTAGTAAATTAATTGGGTAGTTAATTCTTTTAAGAATTTAATTCTCGACAATACTAATATTTGAACTTTTTCTAATTGTAGATGATAACATCGTTAGCTAACAATTCGGTCTTCAGGGGTTTCTTCGAGAAACAAAAACCGTCTGGACTCAACTTTATTGATTGGTATCGACAACTTAGGATTATACTATCAATTGAGGATAAGTTGAATTACCTAGAGCAGCCACTTCCTCCTGCTCCTGTAGCATCTGACGGTCAGCTAGTTGCTCCTGAAATCACTACAGCTCATAATGCATGGACTAAAGGATCAAAAGAGATTGCTGGGCTCGTGCTCATGACCATGGAACCAAAGATCCAACGAAATCTGGAAAACCTCCATGCTAATGAGATGCTAGAGGAGTTGAAAACTCTGTTTGCTCAGCAAGCAAAGCAGGAGCTTCTTCAGACTACACAAGATTTTCACTCTTGCAAACAGGAAGAAGGGCAGTCTGTTAGCTTGTATATTCTGAAAATGAAGGGCTATATAGACAATCTAGAGTGTTTGGGGTACCCCGTGACACTTGGCCTTGTTGTGAGTTTGATTTTAATTGGTCTACGCAAGGAATTAGATGGTTTTGTGCAGAATTATAATATGCACAGCCTAGGGAAGACAATTAATGAGTTGCATGCTATGCTAAAGCTCCATGAGCAAACTTTAACTCTGCCCAAAAACAACGCTCCTGCTCTTCATGCTATTTGAGCGGGTAAAGTCCAGAAAGGTAAAAAGCACAAAAAACCGCAAACCCAAATGGCTGCTAGGGGACACAATCAAGGGAATGAGAAAAATAAGCACGCTTATGCTCCCAATCCCAAGATTCCCCCTCCAACCAAAAGGAAAGATCCCTCAAAGGACTCAATCTGTCATGAGTGTGGCGAGACAGGACATTAGAAGAGGAACTGTCCTTAGTACTTAGCTGAGTTGTTGAAGAAGAAAAGAACGCAGCCTCTGGAGCTGGTGGTTCAGGTATCTTCGCTATAAAACTCAATACTTTCCTTAATAGATCATGGATCTATGACACTGGTTGTGGTACTCATATTTGTAATACAACGAATGGTCTAAGGGCAAGTAGGAAACTGAAGTCGGGGACTCTTAGCTTGTACGTGGGCAATGGTCAACGTGAAGCTGTTGAAGCAATTGGCATTTTTTATTTATGTCTCCCGAGTGGATTAGAGATTGTTTTGAACAATTGTCATTACGCTCCTTCTATCACTAGAGGAGTAATTTTTTGTTTCCCGTTTGTACGAAGATGGTTTTATTAACCGTTTCGTGAATAATACAATTCAAGTTTCTAGGAATAACATGGTTTATTTTAGTGCTATCCCATGGGATGGTATTTTTGAAATTGATTTGTCTAATTCTTATGCAAATGAAAGTTCTATATATACTGTAAGAAAAAAAAGAACCAAGCTTGACTTGGACTCTGCTCTCTTATGGCATTGTCGTCTTGGACACATTAGCAAGAAACGAATTGAGAAGTTGCAACACGATGGACTTATAAATTCAACTGACCTTAGGGCTTTTGAAAAATGCATTCCTTGTATGTCTGGAAAGATGGCAAGAAAACCTTACACACATCAAGTGGAAAGGGCCAAAGACTTACTTGGACTAATACACACCAATGTATGTGGCCCATTTAGGATCATGTCAAGACAAGGAGCAAGCTACTTCATCACTTTCACTAACAACTTTAGTCGTTATGGTTATGCTTACTTGTTAAAGCATAAACATGAAGTATTTGAAACTTTCAAAGTGTTTCAAAAGGAAGTAGAAAATCAACTCGGTAAGACCATAAAATTGAAATGTTCTGATCGTGAGGGCAAGTATATGAGTCAAGAGTTTTTGGATCATCTAAAGGATCATGGGATTATCGCCCATCGTACTCTTCCTTACACTCCACAACACAATGGTGTGTCAGGAAGGAGAAACAAAACCCTACTAGATATGGTTCGATCCATGATGAGTCAAACAACTCTTCCAAAGTCCTTTTGGGATTATACTCTTGAGACTGCTGCACACATTCTCAATATGGTTCCAACTAAGAAGGTTGAAAAGACACCATACAAAGTATGGCATGAGTAAGCCCCTAAGCTGTCTTACTTAAGAGTCTAGGGTTATGAGGCACTTGTTAAGCAAGATACTCTTACCAAGCCTGACAAGTTAGAACCCAGGTCTATTAAGTGTATTTTCATAGGATACCCAAAGGAAACAATGGGTTATTCATTCTACTACCCACCCGAGAACAAAGTCCTTGTTGCTAGGAACGCTGAATTCCTAGATAATAGTCTTATAACTCAAGAAGCAAGTAGGAGTCTAGAAGATCTTGAATTTATTCAAGAAGAAGATAAGCATCCTTCTATAGACACTAGCTTAAATCATAAAGAGGATGATCTAGAAATAGATGAACCTCAAAGTGATATCATTCCCATTCGTAGGTCCACAAGGACACGACGTCCCACAGATCGTATGTGCTTATACATCGATGCTGAGGAGCATGAGTTAGGGATCTCGATGAACCCGTTAACTATAAAGCTGCATTGTTAGACCCTGAGTCTGATAAATGGCTGAATGCTATGAATGTGGAAATGCAATCCATGAAAGGCAACGAAGTTTGGGACTTAGTTGATCTTCCTCCTAACGGCAAGACCGTTGGTAGCAAGTGGCTCTTCAAGAAGAAGACAGACATGGATGGAGCTGTACATACCTATAAAGTTCGTCTGGTGGCGAAGGGCTATACCCAAACCCCAGGGATTGATTATGAGGAAACCTTCTCTTCTATTGCAGACATTAGAGCTATTAGGATTCTTATAGCCATAGCCGCGTATTATGACTATGAGATTTGGCAAACGAATGTCAAAACTGCTTTCCTCAATAGATATCTCTCTGAAGAGGTTTACATGGAGCAACCTGAAGGTTTTGCTAATCCAAAATATCCAAAGCGTATATGCAAGCTGAAGCGTTCCATTTATGGGCCTAAGCAAGCATCAAGGCAATGGAATAAAAGATTTGATTATGAAATTAAGAAATTTGGTTTCACTCAAAATCCTAATGAGCCATGTGTATATCTAAAAGCTAGTGGGAGTAATGTCACTTTCCTAATCTTGTATGTCGATGACATATTAATCATAGGAAACAACATTCCAATGTTACAAGGTGTAAAATCCTACCTTGGAAGATGTTTTGCTATGAAAGATTTAGGTGAAGCCGCATATATTCTTGGAATCAAGATCTACAGAGATAGATCATGACAGTTAATTGGCTTATGTCAAAGTGCTTATATCGAAAAAATCTTAAAGCGTTATCACATGGAGAATTCTAAATGTAGAAGTATCCCCATGCAAGAAAAGCTTAGATTGAGTAAATCACAAGGTGCTTCAACACCTGCTGAGTTAAAGCACATGCAAAATGTTTCAT
>BQNB010145316.1:0-16733 GCA_026074375.1 Tanacetum coccineum
GTTGGGTAGAGCAACATACAAGGTGTATGTGGTGCTTTGGATGGAGCCGTAAGTCCTCCGAATGACTAAGTTACGGCCAAATGAGTGAAACTAGTCCAAATGGGTGACTTGTAGATATTTTGTATGTGAATGGAATATTTTTGGCTTAGATCCTACGTAAATAGATAGATTATAATCTCAGGTCCAAATGGTGAATTGGATGGAGTCGTATCTCCTCTAGATGAGTTAGATACGCTCAAATTAATGAAACAAGTCAAAATGGGTCATTGAATCTAGTTATGCAGATAGTTTGTGATATAATAGAATAATTTTGGCTTAAAGCCTACTGGTTATTTACATAAATGATCAAGTTAATATCTCAGGTCCTAGTGGTGAGTTGGATGGAGCTCCAACTCTTTCAGATGGTCGAGATACGACCAAAACCGTGGAAACAAACTTAGTGTGTACCCAGAATTTATAATACAAATAGTTAAGATTGTAACAAATTTTATTTAACTTAGAGGCTACTGGATTTTTATATGGGTGAAGGTTACAACATATTAGGACCATGTGGTTCTTTGGATAGAACTGTAACCATTCCGGATGAATGAGTTACGATCAAAATGGCCAAACTAACTAGAAATTGTGCCCAGATTTTCAAACGAATATATCTTAAAAATTTTGAACCTAGGTACTGTTTTTCTAAAACTAAAAGTTGTAGATAATTGATAGACTTATGCTTTAGCTTTTGAATGGGGTTCTAACTAGTTACAGATTGTGAGATATGATCAAAATGGTGAAGCGGGAAATTGTTTCCAAAACTCAGATTGTGTACTTAGGGGTAAATTGGTCATTTCACTTAGTTTCTGGATACATTGGAATTTTTGGTTGATAAAATCAGCAAACTACATTCATTAAGCTTGATTGAGGAGAAAACCTAGGTCCATTAAGTCGGTGTAAGGGCAGACTTGTATAATGTCGGATTGCTTTAAACGGTTTAACGAGTATAACGGATTTTATAAATGGGTAAATAAGTGGTATAAGTGGTTTTATACTTGAAATCATATTAGATCAGGTCCTAAAGGGATGCTTGGATAAATCTCACTTGGTTAAAGGTAATTAGAACGCCATATCATGATCACGATTTCATCATTTCATCGTTTGGTTGTTCTCGTCGTGTGCGTTTTATTTCTTTATACTAAGTCACCATTCTTTCTAGGTGATACTTAGGCAACTGTGATTTCATGCCATCCTTGATCTAACCTCGGTACTTACTCCTTCATTTCTTCTCGGTGAGTTCATATCCCCGCCTTTTTTCTTTTAATGGTTTTCATAAACTATTTTCGGGGTGAGAATACATGCTCGTTTTACTAAGTAAACTTATTGATTTTTACTACTTAAGCGTTACATGACTATTTTTACTAAAGCTTTTACTTGTTTACTATATGACTTTTAATACATGTGTGATACATTGTTGTTTACTTATGAACTTACCAAAGCTTGATTTGCTTACTACATGATTTGACAACATTAAATACATATATATGAAAACGAGAGTTTTGAACACATTGCTTGTTTTACTTTTGGACACAAGTGTTTTAAATTGTATGCTATCCAGATTATTGCCTGAATATTATTGCCTAAGTTACCATAATACCAACTAAGTCCCTTTTTATCATGAACCGTTAATTGCTAATGTAGCAAGCGCGAATGTTGTGGGTAGATCTATCGGGACTAACAATCCTCACCTGGAATTTCTGGTCACAAGTTGACCATGGTGCATTTAACATGTTGAGGACATTTAGGGTGTTTTGGCATACATCCTATATACTGTAAGGGCATTGACAGTTAAGGTTTCAAGGTCATGAGCTTAGCGCAATAATATATATTTCATTTAGACTTGGTGAATCTATTTCTCTTGTCTACATTACTTAAATCTTGTGGTCCACTACTGAACATTTTTTGATTGATTGAATCACTACTTAGATTTTGGAAATAATACTTTGAAATGTTGTAACGCTACTTTTCTTACTAAGATATTACTTGAATAATTTCAATACCGCTTTTACTTAAACCTATGAATTCACCAACATTATTGTTCACGTTTTTGCATGTATTTTCTCAGATTATTATATTGCTAGCTAAGCATTGGGAGCATTCGAGTCGCGCGAATATAAATATTTTTGAAGGCTTTATGATTTGAGTACCATTCGACGAATGATTTAAAAATGTTTTCTATTGCATTGTAAATGAAACTGTTGTAAGTCTGATATTTTATAAAAATTATCGAATGGTTGACTTTCAAAACGTCTCACTTAGAGTCATTTTCTGTAACTAGTACTTTATGCTATGAAGTAGCACCCCAAGTGGTATTCCGCTGCGTTGTAATTTTATGGGTGTCACACTTAAAAGCTTTGTTAAGAGAATAATCTCATCCTCATTCTCGGCAACGCCATGCTATCTTTGCTATACATGAGTCAATTCGTTGATAGCATCTTCTATCATTAGGTGACTTCGCTATTAGCCATTAAACTCGAGAGGTAGGAGCACTACATTCAAGTTGGATTTCCATCACTAACCGATTCACATATGGTTTTAGACCCATGTTTCTAGCATCTCTTAATAAGTCTCTCGTTAGAGGCTTATAGGAGAATTTTTGATAGCTACTACAATGCTTATCGATCTCATCCCATACACTCACCAAGTCTCTCGTCAGAGACTTAGTAATGTCAAACTCAAGTTTCTAGTTTACTTGAATGGCCATTCTCAAATATATCTACAAATTTTATCACAGCAGAATCTTGAGGTATTGGATCTCTAATCCTCTTAACCTTTTATATTGCCACAACTAGACAACTATATCTCCACAACTAGACAACGGGGCCACCTTCCTTCATGAAGTGAATATCACACTTGTTAATTACACGTTTAAAATACAATTCACGCACATAATGCACCTTACTTGTAAAACTCAATAGGTTGTATCTCTTTATCTTTCAGGCTTCAACTGCCTAAACTCTCACGTATGAATTACTTACGAATACATTTTGTTTAGCTCAAACATGTAGCACACATCAGCCAACCTACCATTTGGAATCTCTTGAGTCAAGCCTGCTCGCTTCACTGTTATGACACGGTACAACCAATCGCTCGAGTTATTTTGGTTGTCATAATTAAGTTTTCGTTTCAATGAACATTCTACTTAAAATGCCATGAATATCTCATTCCTATACGAATTAACATTCTACGCATTTTGAGTATATCGTTTCTAGCATATGCATTGTTTTAAACAAATTATTCACATGAAAACCATTAGTATAGCATCCATCAAAGTCCTTCTAACTGTTTTGTTTCATTTCTCAAAAATTTTAAACATAACGGGATACAATTTACCATAATTAAGTAGAAACTCAAATTAGTTTAGGAAACAATCTACTAACTAAATGATTACATCTAAATATAAAAACATAATTATGTCTTTATCCAAACCAATGCTAGAAACCATGAAAAGCGAAACGATATAAACCAGTGACATAAGCAATGTGATTAAGAATCACCATGTCGAGTATTCTAAACTCTGTTCACCATGCCATTGGGGATCTTGCATTCACTGATTCATAAGTATAATAATTTGTCTCTTCGTAGACATATCAATTAAGCACAACAGTGGCAAAGACAAAACAACAAATAACTATGCACATGGTTTTAAATGTCTTAACCATTATTAAGCCCAATACATCACAATGCATTTAATCACTCACTTATTCATTTAAGGTTTTCTATAAGCATCAATCGTATATCTTATATATGCCACAAATACACCTTATAAAACCTAAAACAAAATAAGACTTTTAACCCAACACTTTAAGGCCACCCAACACTTTAAGGCATGTTCAGTGTCCATGATATCTCAATTCAAAACACAATTGCATGACTATACAATTTAAATATCTTAATAAACAACAAGGCTTGAGAATAGTTTTATAACAGGTTTTATGAACAATCAAAACCTTATTAGCGATCCCAAATGAACCCTTCATAACGTAAATAAACACCTTTTAAGATTGTTGGATATGAGGGTTAACATATTATCATGTTGTTTACCATTGTTCCATAAACACCACTATAGAAACAAAGTAATATGAATTGAGATAACAAATTAAATGTTTAACACAAACAATAACATTGAATACATGAGTAGCCATGTACAAACCGGTTATTTTGCCGTAACCGGTTAGTAACCGATCCTAACCGGTTTTTTGTCAAACCCGGTCAACCCGGTTAGTACCAAAAACCGGTTACTAACCGGTTAGTTATGAATTGTATTTTTGTTTAATAATGGCCAGGGTGTTTTGTAATGGCACATATGGTGATTTAACACAAGAAATTGAAGCCACTGATCAAATTGTATATTACAACTTATATTACAACTTGTATTTTAAGCCACTGTTCGCTGATTAAGGTGCTCGAGTTTTCGTTTTTTTTTGCCAAATCGCTTTATAAATAATAAATTCAATAAACTTGAACTTTTATTAAATAAACTCATAATACATCAAACATAAACTACTTAAAACACAAACTAATACATTGCCAAATCGGTTGTTTGTATGACCTCAACAATCGTCGATTCATTTGAAGAACCAACACCGACAGAAGTTGAAGTACTTTGAGTTGCCATTTTGTGAGCGGTTAGTGAGTATTTTTGAGAGTTTTGATTGTTGTAACTAACCCAAAAGCTACATGGGTATTTATACTAAAGTATAGAGTGATATAAGATGCATTAAGGTAAAAAAAGGGTCAAAAAAATATGTCCATTACTTATTTTGTAAAAATAAAGATTTTTAAACTACATAAATCTTAAAAGGTTATACATACTACTCGAAAATAATAAAAGGATATATAAGGAAAGTATAGTTTTGTGATCGTGGTTATTTTTGTATAATAAAAATGTTAGTTTTTTGCTTATTGTATTTGGCTTATGTAAATAAGCTTTTGGAAAAGCTTATTTTGATTTTATTGAGCTTAATGGGCTTATGTATGGTTCGGCCCAACTAGAAAAGGAAGGAGAAGTGTTTGGTTAGCTTATTTTGTTTCGGCTTATATTTATTAGCTTATTTTCTAGCTTATTTTAAAAGGACAAATGGTAAACTTATTCGGCTTAATAAATAAGCCCGAATATGGCTTGCCAGGGCTTTTAGCCGCGTCCCCACAACCAAGGCCCAACACCACGAGCTTATTCTTGAGCTTATGTGGTTCGGCTTATTATTGCTTGACTTATTGTAAGCTTATTGATAGCTTATTATTAAGTCGCGTGTTTATTATTTAATGTTTTACTTATCAAACTATATGGATAAGTAAAACTACATTTTTGGACTTAACGGGTCAAGGCCCAACATAAATACAATACACCAAGGCGTAAAGCTACGGTGTAGCTTATTGAATAAGTTCATGAATAGCTTATTTAATAATAGTGTACGACTTAGACGCTATACGTTTAACTTATTTTGAACGTTGGACATTACGAATAATAAGATTTGGCTTATTGGGCCGTCCGAATGATCTTTTGATAAATTATAAAAAGAGATTTGATGATGTATAGTTTGTAATTATGAAAAGTGGATCAAAAGTGATTTGAAAATGGTTTTATTGAATTCTACGACTTTGGAAAACGTGTAAACACGAACGGGTCATGCCAAAAATTTTATAAATTATTATACTTAGTAAATACTAGAAAACGCACATGATAAAACTAGATACACGGGAATTTAATAAAGTGCCGAACAATATATATATATATATATATATATATATATATATATATATAAAGTAGGGATCCAGTGAGAAGTAAATTAAAATAAGAAGTGGTGAGAAGTGACTAAAACCACACATTTGAGATGCAACGACTTTCATTAGATGCATTTCTATTCATCTAGATACACCATATAGAGTTTCGAAAGTTAATTTGATGTATAGATGGTGCAAATTGATTTTCATGTTTTTGGCACATGCAGAGGACCAAAAAATAAGAAAAATCATGAAATGCATCTAAAATACGTATATGCATCTAATTAAAAGCTAGAAAACACATTATGATGCATTATAATGCATCTAAGATTATAGAGATGCATCTAATTTAAGTCGATGCATCTCGGATATGCGGTTATAGTTACTTCTTATCCTTCTTATTTTAAGAAAACTTCTCATTTGATCCTAACTCTCTCTCTCTCTCTCTCTCTCTCTCTCTCTCTCTCTCTCTATATATATATATATATATATTATATATTATTTATATATATATATATATATATATATATATATATATATATATATATATATATATATAATATATATTTTACATAGACATATATGTGTATGTAATATCAATATACATATTATTATTATTCGTTTTACTTACGAAAACATTTCATTTTTATACGATTACAAACGTTAATTTTTGGATATATATTAACAAAAGTACACTAGTAAATCCTTATGCATTATCCGCAATTTTACGCTACTCCGATATTAAACCAAACCTTCGTTTCATAGGTTGTCTTTACGAACCGTCGTTCGTTATCGTGTGATTTTATTCTAGATTATTCTTCTTCGATTCACCAATCAAGGTGAGTTCATAGCCCCACTTTTAATTGTTTTGAATAATTATTTTATAACTTAGGGTAAGAAACATTGATTGCTTTTAAAACTGGACACAAGTACTATACGTGAGAAATTCTTCGTTTACGTGTTGCCTACGTAGCGTTTAGACCACTATTGCCCGACTTATCATGAACTGTTAATCACCTTTAACCGACTGGCTGGTTAAGTGAGCGCGAGTGAATAAATAGATCTATTGGGACTAATTATCCCTATCCGGGTAAGAAGCACTTACTAGTTCGAGTTTGCCAAGAACTAACGAATATATGTCATGTCGAAACTAGTTAGGTGGTCTTTGGTTGGACACCTGATGGGAAAACCTTATATAGCAGTGTACATGCTATCTTTCAGTATTAGCTTCAGTTTCATGAGCTTAGTGCAACATAAATGCCTTTTTATGTGATGTTATATCTCTTATAACTGTCTCATACGTTTTGAAAATCTTGTGGTCCACACTAATTACGTTTGAACTAAACCTATGAATTCACCAACTTTATGTTGACATTTTAAGCATGTTTTTCTCAGGTGCTTAGCACGGATGTTGTTGCTTGACTTATGTGACGTCTATTTGCCCGGACCGGTTTACCATAAATTTATCTATGTCTTCAAATACCGTTGTTAAACTTATTTAAGCTTCCGCATTTTAACTTTTGAATCTTTTAAATTTGATCAATGTAAAACTTATTAATATTTTGAATTTATAACGGTGTTTATTTTTTAAACGTATCCTTAGAGATCGTTCTTTATGCTTTGTACTTGAGATATTCAGTGACGTCACGCCCCCAAACACTAAATCGGACGGGACCCTATTTGGGAGTGTGATAGATTGGTATCAAGAGCCAAGGTTATAGAGAACCAGGTAGTATAAACTAGGTCTGGTCTATAACCAGTATGTGATCCTACGTGATTATATGTGCCTTACGTGATTTTACATATATGTAATATGTATATGTACTATGTAATTAAATAGTAAGTATAACTAATACTACTATAATTATATTGCATTCTTTTCGCGGTACTTCATCCGATGGTTTATTCATTCACTCATTCATCTATTCATTCATTTACCCATTCATTCATTCGTTCATTTACCCATTTTTATCATTCTTTTTCCCGCATCATGCATGGTTGGTATAAAGGATATTTATATAAACTTCTGCTTGTGCAGGTCATGGCTATCTTTGTTATCTCAGTTTCATCAGATTCGTTGGAGGAGAGTGTGGAGACATCTACTGGACGAGTTATCTTCTTTGGTACTATCCCTACTACTATCCCTGACATTACACTTTTTGTGATTCCACCTACTACCCATATTGATACCACACCGATGCCTATTGTTTCACCCACTATACCACCATCACCCGATTATACACCCGCATCGCCTGATTATTCACCCCCATCTGATACAGAGTTTGATCCATCCAAGGATCTGTCATCAGATTATATACCACCACTACCAGCTACTTCACCATTTCTTTCATCGACCGATGATTCTTCAGACAGTGATATACCTGATACACCACCAGCACCTACCCATGATACACCATTCACCGAGACTACCCTTTCTACCCAGAGATCACCTGTTGCATCTGGTGCACTTTAACGTTGAGTCATGGTTCTTGCACTTGGGCAGCCTATTCCTCATGGTCGACCGTACCGCTACCATTTTAATGGGCCGGTACACATGATGACTGCAAGGAAGAGGGTTGGATCGTTACCTACTCATCGTCTTGCTGTGAGATATTCATCCAATTACTCTTTTTCGAATCATGTTTCTTCGAATGATTCTTCGAGAGATTCATTATCGAGTTCTTCATCAGATACTTCTTCGGATTCCTCTGCAGGTGCTTTATCTGATTCTGCATCTAGTCATTCATCTTTCGATCATTTATTACCTACAACATCATCAAGTATGAGACCTAGTCATCACTTTTGTTCATTGGTACCAAATTCATCGTTCATCTGCTGCTATTTCTGAGAGACCATCTCATGATTCTTCTTCTGTGAGTCCTTCTCGCAAGAGGAGTAGAACCCCTGCTGCATCTGTACCGTTATCTTCACCTACCCTTGGAGCATTGCCTTATACACGTGCTGATCTTTTACCATCACCTAAGATGATTAGGAGTCCTGAGATAGCTACGGGTTTAGAGGGTTGTTCGGAGGATAGTTTTGAGCCATATGTACCAAGAGAGGCTGGATTGGGAGTTGACTTTGAGGATGAGAGTTCTGAGCCGTCTAGGTCTAGAGGGACTGATTTAGAGATGGATGTTCATGTTGTGAGGAGTGATGGGATTGATATTGACCCCGAGATTCAGGCAGAGATTGACGAGTGTATTGCTTATGCGGATGCTCTTAGAGATAGAGGGATTAATGCTAGAGTTGTAGTTGAGGCTATTGATCGAGAGGAGATCAAGACGGGTGTGAGAGACCTGGTTGAGGTTAGAGTTGATAGAGTTACTCACCCAGTGGTAGCGGATGATATCCCTGAGCCTGCTCAGGAAGGAGCTATAGAGGTCACGTATGAGACATTGGGGGATTTGGTTCAGAGGTTTCATGATTATACGGAGGAGATTTTGGTTCGTCATGTTCAGGTTATTGAGAGTGTCCAGAAGGATTAGGGACACAGGATCGTAGTCGACCAGACGCATAGTGCTGATTAATGTGAAAGAGGAACTAAGAGCTGGAGCGGATAATATAAGAACTTAGAGACATGGTGGATGTTTGCAGAGCAGAGAGTTTTCCCGGTATATCCTATGGAGTACGCCGTGTTCAGAGGGAGATGAGACAGATTCGACATTTCAGATTTTATGATCGCATGAGGATTGCTAGGCTTGAGGCTTGTGTTAGGAGGCATTTGGACTACCATTCTTAGATTATTCCTTTAGTATCCTAGTGATGACCCCGTAGCACCTAGTAGTAGCTAGTTATTAGGGATTTGTAAATCCTATATTTTGGAACCGCATTGTAACCATTAGTATTGATGATATGAAATCTAATGTTACCATTCTATGTTCGATATTCTTAACTTAATGATATTTTCTTTTTCTTATCGCATATTTCATTATTACTAAATCGTGGCATTATCATAAAGTTATTATGATTTTGTATTTCCGTGTAATAATACTCGTTATTTTATTTGAACCCCGTTAACAATCTCGTATCACCATGAAATTTCATCGTGTGTGATATTTTTAATTTGTAGGACAATGCCTAACACCCGGATCAGGGAGCAGTCAAGGACACTGAAAGGAATAAAGAACAAATGATCGCCAACAGGCAGAGCGGTTTGGAGTTCATAACGCAAGATGTCTAGGAACCAAAACCCTTTAATGAGAGACAAGGTGGACAGGAAGAAGTAAATGGAAATGGAAATAGAGGAAATGGAAATGGATGAAATATAAATGGAGGAAATAGAAATGGAGGAAATGGAAATTGAGGAAATGGAAATTGAGGGAATGGAAATGGAGGAAATGGAAATGGTAATGGGAACGGAGGTGGAAATGGCTATAACTTTGGAGGATTTATGCCTGCTCGAGAGTGCACATATCAAGACTTCCTGAAGTGCCAGCCACTTAGCTTTAATGAGACCAGAAGAGTTAGTTGGGTTAACTCGTTGGTTCGAGAATGATGGAAATGGTGTTACTACATTATCAATGTCGCCAGAAGGAATACATAAGTGAAGTATGCTACGTGCACACTACAGAACAATGTGCATTGACTAGGTGGAACTCCCATAAAACCAACTAGGATTGAGGCCGCATATGCCATGAGTTGGGCAAAACTTATGAAGTTGATGACCGAGGTGTACTGTCCGAGAAATGAAATTCAAAAGATAGAGACCGAGTTGTGGAACTTGACTGTAAAGGGAAATGACTTGACTGCTTATGACCAAGAAGAATTTTTAGGAATTGGTGTTGTGTGAGTACCAGAATGGTTCCCAACATGAGGAGGAAAAATTTGAGATGATTCATTGGAGGGTTAGCAGACAATATTCAGGGGAATGTAATCGTTGCTGAACCCACTAAACTTCAAGATGCAATACATGTTGCCAACAACTTAATGGATCAAAAGGCTGAAAGGGATAGCTATAAGAGCTTAAAACAAGAGAAGGTGGATAACAAACTGAGTAGACAATCATGGAACATGAACCAGTTTCAAGCGGCAAAATGTTGGATGGTCAAAACGGGCAAGTAGCTTATACGTGCTAGAACAATGAGAAAAAGGGTATTTGGACACTCTCCCTACTGCAACAAGTGCAAGTTGCACCATGCAGGGCCGTGTACTATGAGATGTGGAAACTGTAATAGGTCATACAACTAGGGATTGTACGGCTATAGTTACTTCAAACACTCAGAGAGCCCCAGTTGGGAATCGCCTGGTATAGTTAGATAATGCAGTGTGAAGTCCAGAACATTTAGGAAAGATTGTCCTAAATTGAGAAATCCAGCAACTAGCGGAACAAACTAGAAACAAAATGAAAACAAGACTGGAAACCAGACTAGAGGAATGAAGTTACGTATATGCTCACGAAAATGGAGAAGGAGGAGTGAAAGCAAACCCCGATTCCAACATTGTCACGGGTACGTAACCTTCTCTATATACTGAATAAAGCTTCGTATGTATTCGATTCGGTGCCGATGACAACGAGTTTTGTGTCGTCTACTTTTAGGTTTTGCTTGATAGTTGCACCAACAACTTAATACTAGTTATTTCGTAAACTTGCCGATGGAAGAATTCTTAGAAACAAATGTTATCCTTAGAGGCTGACGTTAGGATTATTAGGTCATACCGTTATCGAACATAAGATTCTACTCCCGATAGAACTTAGAAGTTTTTGACATCATCATCGGTATGGATTGGATGGCAAGTACCACGCGTTAATCGTTTGTGACGAGAAGGTCGTTCGTATCCCTATGGAGATGAAGTGTTGATAATCCGAGGTGACAATTATGATGGCGGAAGTAAGTCGAAGCTGAACATCATATCATGTACGAAGACCCAGAAGTATATACATAAGGGATGTCAAGTTTATCTAGCACAAGTTACATCTAAGAAGACTGAGGACAAGTCGAAGGAGAAGCGGCTTGAGGACGTGCCAATTATACGGGAATTTCCAGAAGTATTTCCAGAAGACTTGCCTAGACTACCACCTGCTCGACAAGTTGAATTTCTAATCGAATTTAGTCCCCCTGGTGATAGTCACCAGTACAACGTAGACCCCTAATATCGAATAACCCACCTAGATGCAAGAGTTATCCCCTAAAGTTACAAGAAATTTCTGACAAGGAATATAAGACCCAGTTCCTCACCCTGGGGAGTAGCCTCCAGTATGTTTGTCAAAAAGAAAGGATGGAACTTTTCGGAATGTGTATCTACTACCGAGAACTAAACAATAAACTTACTTGTAATAACCGATACCATTACCCGTGAAAATAAAAAAAATCGACGACTATTTGATCAACTTCGAAGGTCAAGATCTACATCTAAGATCGACCTGAGATCAGGTTATCACCACCACAAATTTCGTGAGGAATACATTCCAAATACTGCATTAGTACTCGTTAGTGTCACCTAAACGAGTTTCCAAGTAATGCATTTTGTTTACTAACGCACACCGCAAGTATTCATGGATTGATAAGTCGGGTGTGTAAACCGTATCTAGATATATTCGTTATGTAAACATCGATTATAATTTGATTACCCTACAAATTTCACCAAACAGAAAGTAACATGAAGGGCTCCTTAAGTTAATTAAGAAGATACTTAAGACAGTGAGTTGATCACGCCAAGTTTTGAGTGGGCAATATTTTCATTCAAAGGTACAATTTCTTGGTCACTTTGATTGAAAGGGAAGGCCTACACTTGAACCCACTAAGAATGAGTCTATCAAGGATTGGGCGAACACCAAAGACACCTACCATATTTGTTCAATTTTAGGTTTGGGCCCGGTTTACTACACAGACGAAATATCGTAAAGGTTTCTTTCTCAAAAATTGCTAGACCTATGACGAAGTTGACTCTAAAAAGCGTGAAGTTTGATTGGGGAGAAAAGGCAGAAGCTGCGTTTCAGTTTTTGAAACAAAAATTGTATAGTTTGCCGATTTTGGCTTTACCTCGTGAAGTGATAACTTCGTGGTATATCTGTCGATGCTCGCATAAAAGGTTGGGCCGCGGTTTGATGTTAAAAAGGTGGGATAAACACAAAAAGAAGGTCATAGCTTACGCATCCCGCCAACTCAAGGTTTACGAGAAGTAATATACCACACACGACCTAGAGCTTGGTGCAGTAGTGTTTGCTTTGAAGATGTGGAGACACTATCTGTATGGTACGAAGTGCATCGTGCTCACTGATCACAAGAGTTTGCAACACATTCTCGATTAGAAATAGTTGAACATGAGACAACGACTGTGGTTAGAGTTTTTGAGCAACTATGACTGTGAGATTCGATATCACCCAGGAAAGGCGAACGTGGTGGCTGATGCCCTGAGCCGAAAGGAAAGAAGTAAGCCCCTACGAGTTCGGGCCTTAGTTATGACTATAAGGTTAAATCTTCCTAAGCAGATTTTGAGTGCTCAATCGAAAGCCAGGAAAGAAGAGAACTTCATCAACAAAGATTTGCATGGCATGATTAACAAACTAGAACCTCGTGCTGATGGAATGTTGTGTTTAAACAATCAAAGTTAGATTCCGTATTTTGGTGACCTGAGAGCTTTGATTATGCATGAGTCTCATAAGTCAAAGTATACCATCCATCCTGAATCGAATAAGATGTACCAAGACCTGAAGAAGTTGTATTGGTGGTTCAACATGAAAGCAGAAATTGCCACCTATGTCAGCAAGTGTTTAACGTGTGCCAAGGTTAAGGTAGAATATCAGAAGCCGTCCGGTTTGTTGGTTCAACTGAAAATCCCACAATAGAAATGGGAGAACATAACGATGGACTTGTGACTAAACTGCCAAAGACGACAACCGGTCAAGACACGATTTGGGTAATCGTTGATCGTCTTACTAAGTCTGCTCATTTCTTGCCTATGCGAGAAGATGACACGTTAGAGAAGTTGACGAGACAGTACTTGAAGGAAGTAGTCTCAAGGCATGGAGTGTCAGTTTCGATCATCTCCAATCGTGATGGGAAATTTACTTCACACTTTTAGAGGACTCTTAATAAGGCTTTAGGTACTCGATTGGATATGAGTAAAGCTTACCATCCATAGACCGATGGTCAGAGTGAGAGAACCATTCAGACGTTGGAGGACATGTTACGTGCCTGTGTACTCGACTTTGGAAAGGCTGGGATAAACATTTACCGTTAGTGGAATTTTCGTATAACAACAGTTACCATACCAGTATTAAGGCTGCTCCATTTGAGGCGTTGTATGGGCTCAAGTGTCGATCACCTATCTGCTGGGCTGAAGTTGGAGATGGACAGCTCACTGGCCCAAAGATCATCCACGAGACGACTGAGAAGATTGTTCAAATCAAGAGTCGTATCCAAGCCGCCCGTGATCGTCAAAAGAGTTATGCCGACGTAAGACGGAAACCCCTTGAGTTTCAAATAGGAGATAAGGTCATGTTGAAGGTATCGCCTTGGAAAAGAGTGATACGCTTTGGCAAACGGGGAAAGTTGAATCCTCGCTATATTGGACCTTTTAAGATAATTGACAAAGTAGGAACCGTTGACTACTGACTTGAACTCCCAGAGCAGTTGAATGGAGTTTATAGTACGTTTCACTTCTCGAATTTGAAGAAATGCATGGCTGATGAACCTCTTGCTATACCGTTGGATGAAATCCAAATCGATGACAAACTCCACTTCATCGAAGAACCTGTCGAGATCATGGACCATAAGGTCAAACGTCTGAAGCAGAGCCATATTTCGATTGTCAAGGTCCGCTGGAACTCTAGGAGAGGTCCTGAGTTCACCTGAGAGCGTGAAGATCAAATGCAAAAGAAGTACCCTCATCTTTTCCTAATTTCTGCACCCGTGACAGAAGCTACGTCGTAAGCTTTGAGGACAAAGCTCTTTTAACGGGTAAAGAATGTGACACCCCGCAAATTTTCGTTCAATATTTTAGCCGTTTCCGTTTGATAATTTAAATTTTTAAAGTTTCGTTTAACTTTTACGTTTAACCGGGAAGTTTTCCCGCTTTTATCTGAGAATCGTCGCCGTGAGTGAACAGGGACACAAAACGTTGTAGTATTTTGATAATATTCACGTTTTTATATTTAAAGCAAATATTTTAAAATTTCATAATTTTTGGTGATACCGTTACTCACTTTCCTTATTCCCGTGCTACGTGTTTTATTTTGATCAATAAGTGCAAGTTAGGAACCATGGAAATTAATTCATCTCAAACCCACTAACTCTTGCATGGTGGAGACCACAATGGTCCCCTCCTTTGGCTTCTTACATCCGAATACCACCAACATGTATGCATGGGATATCATTTTTGAATTTTGAATCATATAAGACACATTCAAGCCATCATGTGACTAGTTTTGTCCACCTTAAGCCCCATTGGTGGATCAAATTGGTCCCCTCTTGGTCCCTTGGCTTCTAGCCGATGCACACACAAGCACACACACTCTTGGTGTGTGAAATTTTGTTCTTATATAATACATGCATATCTCATCCATTCTTTCATTATTCACACACACAAAATTTTTAGTTTTCTCTCTTCTTTCTTGCTCTCTTGTTCGAACCACCTCACACACACACATACATAAACTCATAATTTTCTCAATCTTGATCAAAAACCTTTGAAGATATTGTTCGTGGTTAATACTTTGTTGTATTCGGGTTAGTTATAAACAACGTTTGAGTTGTTTCTAGTCATCAGTCATCCTTCTAAACCACTTCTTTTTGTAAGTCTCTTAGTATTTTTAAAACTTGTACTTTCATGATCATCTTGATGTATACATACTAGTTGTACAACTTATTTGTAAAAATAAAGATTTTAAAACTACATAAACCTTAAAAGGTTATGCATATGGTTCGAAAATCCTCAGGGTCCTCCTCATCCTCCTCCGGATCGGAGTCCGCAATGTAGCTCGGTGATAGGGCTGTAGATGAGGCATCAGCAGGTAGAGGCTGATCCTCCATTGGTTCCTCTAGCTCCTCTTCAAAAGCTCACTGGAATCTCCATGGCTTGGATTAATGTTGATCCCACGCCTTGATCGATTCTTTATGATATAAAGAGTTTGTTACCTTGGAAGAATCCAAAATAACAAAGATTGAGACTTTGTATGTATATCAAAGTGTATGCGGAATCTACACTTTGATACTCTAGAGAAATGTATGAATGAAACAATAATGATCACACACAAACAATAATCACAAAACTCACAGCTTCAATATTATAAATAATACGAGTACTCTTTAAGTACTGGGGTTACACAACCTTGAAGCTATATCGAATTTTCTCTAAATGTATCTCTTAAAGTTCTATCTATCACTACTCTAGGGATCTCCTTTTATAGAAATACAAGGAGCCCTTTACAAATATATCTGCCTATCTATTAGGAACAGTTACAATTCAAAACTAAATATCCCGAAATCCTCTCCATGAATTCTTATCTTCATTTCATCAGCTTTGACCACTTAGCAGTACAAACTTCTTCAACTAGCAGTATTAAGTAACCTTAGCAGTACTAACTTTGTGCTGGCAGTACTAACTCCTTTAGTACTGTTGGCAGTATTAAGTCATAAGAAGATTAATTCCTCACAATGATGTATAGTTTATAATTATGAAAAGTGGATTGAAAGTGATTTGAAAATGGATTTTATTAAAGTCTAAGACTTTGGAAAACGTGTAAACACGAACGGGTCAAGCCAAATTTTGTATAAATTATTATACTTAGTAAATACTAGAAAACGCACATGATAAAACTAGATACACGGGAATTTAATAAAGTGCCAAACAATATATATATGTATATAAATATATATAAAATTATATTTTAACTTAGACATATATGTGTATGTAATATTAATATACATATTATTTGTAAACCCCCGTATTTAAGGTCACTGCTATTTAATATCTCATAATTAATTTATAAATTTTAAACAAGTTACTTTTATTTACATTTAGACATT
>BQNB010145317.1:0-16733 GCA_026074375.1 Tanacetum coccineum
TGTTCATGCACTAAAAACAAGATAAGAAAAATAAGATAGAACGAAAATATTTTTGTAATCGATAATCGAACAAGTGTACGGTAGCTCTCTAGATAAATGCACAAAGAAGTGGAGGAACGGGTAGGCGCGAAGCGTTTTAAAAACATTCTCCAATTGGGTCGAAGTTCGTTGGATCGACCCTCCTTAAACCTCTCTTAAAGTTTGTAAATCTAAAGGTGAGCCATTTTCACAAGTGACACAACGGTTGATTTTTATGTTTTCTAATTTTTTTTTGGTATTTAAAAATAAATTGAAAGCAAAATATTTTTGTATTTTTATGTTTTTTTATAAAAGAAAATAGAAAATAGAAAATAGAAAATGATAACTTCACGAGGAATGATCTTTAAGGCACTAACTTCAAATACTTCGCGAAAATTGTACACCTCTCCCCGGCAGCGACGCCAAAAAATTAATTCGATCCAAATGTCTATATATAATTAAATATATATATCCTAAATATCTCAAACTAATTTTAGTATAGTAAGTATCCCATTTGATAAGAAAATTGCTTGAGGAGAAACAAAATTATATCTCCCGGATGTCGTATCCCGATGAGAAATGAATTTGAATTTCACGAAAGTATTTTGTTTGATGCTTGAATAACAAGATTTTTTGTTTTTGATTACTAATTCTAAAAACGCAAAAGAAAGCAAGTAAAAGCACAAAATCAAATAAGGCAACTACACTTAAACTAAAAACGTAAACGGGAAAGTAAAAACACGACTAATGAGCAAGTATGACAAATTTAAGCCCTACGAACGCAAATTTAATTTTAATAAATCCTAATTGACTAAAAATAATTTTTAGAAAAAGAATTATATTTTTTTTGTTTTTATTTTATTTATTATGAATTAAAAACGATTTTAATCTAGAAAATTAATTAAAAATAATAAACTAATTTTAAATTTTTTTAAAAATTATGGAAAATACTTGAGAATATGAAGAATCTAGGAAAAATAAAAATTGGAAAATTGGCTTAACAAATAAGCTGAAAATAAGCAAATAGTGGTTGATAAGCAAATGGCTAAAAAAATGTTAAGTAATTAATTTTGCAAAGATTGTTTGAAAAAGTCCCAAGGGCAAATGGTGTTTGAGGTGTTGGGTATAAAGGGGGAGGTCACCTGTTCGAACCTGTGGCTTCCCTTTTTGCAATTTTTTTATTTTTTGAAAACTTTTTTTGCACAAACCTAAAGAACTAATGAAAATAACAATTTTTATAAAAGTCACTTTTTATGAAACTTTCAAATAAGCTAAAATAAGCTAACCTAAAATCTAACAGATTAACTAAAAACTAAACTAAGTGACATAATGAGTAAAACTGATTTGATTTTTGACTAAATAAGCAAAAGAGAAAAGCAAATAAGCTAAAATAGACAAACTACTACACCTAATGAGTAAGATTGAACACAATTTAAACAAAACTAATAAGCAATTAGCTAAAAGAAGCAAATAAGCACTTTTGCAAAACTGTTTTCCAAGCAGCCTACAAGGCACTTTTGAGCTTATTTTTAAGCAACTTAAAGGATTCTTATGGCTAAATGACTTTTAAAACTTTAAAGTCTATTCTAAAATCTACCTAAATCAACAATCAAAAAACATTTTGAAAATTAAATAAGCAAAGAAAAGGCTAACTACAAAAAGATTGCATAGGAAGTTTAACAATATTTTTTTTCGGTTTTTCAAATGTTATCAAAAGATAAAAATGCTAATTCAGCCTAAGTTTTTAGCTAGTAATGTGTTAAAAAGACTCAAAAACTCAACATATAGTTTATCTTGTGGACAAAGAGCTTTTAAAACAAAAATCACACTTTAAAACTGACTACAGCTTATCTAATTTAGCTATTGAAAAGTAGACTTTTAATTTTTGAAAAATGAGACTTAGGTTTTGACAGATTAGGATTTTAACCAAAAGAACAATTGCACACCTTATGAAAACCTCTTTCTACTGCATTTTAGACTCAAAATGAACTTGAAATCAACACCTAAATGCACTAGAACTATATCTAACAAAATGAGCTAGCACCACAAACTAGATTTCCACAGGTTCATAAATTTAATCAATTAACTTTATCAAAACTACTAATTAGCTTTAACTCAAACAATAAACTTAACCTTAATAAACTTCAATTTTAAGATCCAACTTTATCCAAAGGATTTAACGCTCTTCTATCAGTTCTAACTTAAGTTAGAACTTCAATGCCAAAACACCCTTTAAAAAGTTCAATCTATTTTTAGCTATTAAGGGACTAGATTTAAACTTAGATAAGCTAAACATATAGTGTACATGCTTATAAAATACCTATTGATGCAAATTTCAACAATTCATCAAGCCATAACAATTAACTACTAGATTAGGCTATTTATTTTTGAATTTCTTCATACTATTTTTACAAAAACTGATAATATGAAATTTAAAACTAAAACGATTGGAGAGCATATTAAGCAACAAATAACTATAATAAGCAGTAATAAGCAAGTCTAACTATTAATAAGCTGACAGAAAGCTGAAATAAGCTAAAATGCAAAATTAGGCTATAAAATGGAAGAATAAGAGCTTACAATTGCCTTTTCACAAACAAGGCTTATAATATGCTCCAAGAGCTTGCACTAAGCTTATGACACTGAAGCTAATAACGAAAGATAGAATTTACATTGCTATAAGTAATTGCTTGCCCTTACAGGTGTCCGACCAAAGACCACCTAACCAGATTCAACATGACATATATCTGTTTTTCGGCAGCCCCGTGGTTAGTGAGCGTTACTCACCCGGATAAGGATAATTAGTCCTAATAGATATATTTATTCACTCGCACTCCCTCGACCGATCCTCCGGTCAAGAAATTGACAGTTCATGATAGTTCGGACAGTAGTGGTCTAAATGCTACTTAGGCAACACGTAAATAGGGAAATCTCACGTATAGTACTTGTGCCCAGTTTTAAAAACAAGCAATGTTTCTCACCCTAATTTATAAAACATTTTTTCAAAACGAGTAAAAGAGTAAGGCTATGAACTCACCTTGATGATAAGGTAAAGAGTATACGTCAAAAAGTAGGGTCACTCGGAACGAACGGTGGTACACGGGTATGACCTAGAAGAATACGGGTTTCGATTTAGTCTCGGAAAGTTAACATATGTGATTGATGCATGAACGTTTATTATTCATTTTTGGTAAACGTTATTTGTGTATTAAAAACGTTAGTGATCGATTTTTATGAAAAGTCTTAAGTTGTAAGTAAGTACGTATATAATATATTATTATTAACGTGTACATAAACCTATTATTTATAATTTGACATTTCCAAAATCGTTATGTAATTTAGTCAAAACATTTTATTATTTATGCTTCTAAATAATTTCTAAGTATAAGATTTTTACAAAATTTCAGCATGACCCGTTCGTGTTTACTCATTTTTCCAAAGTCGTAGACTTTATTAAAAACAAGGTTAATGGTTTATTCTTATTTAGATTAGGATTTGGCTGAACCGGCCCATTAAGTGGGCCCTGGTTGGTCCGTAGAAAATGGGTATGCTTTCGGCTTCAGTTTTCTGTGCTCTTTTTATTTCCGTGCTCGTCTTTGTCCGTTTTTGCTTCGTTTTTTTCCTTTTTAATTAATATCCGTACCTGCAAGACACAAATCACAAAACATACAAATGCAATGCATTTTTATCTGATTTTGGTCATTTTTGGTCTTTTTAGCTTAATTAATTAGGTAAAAGGTATGTGTAAATTAACACATACCAAAATCCTCCATACTAAGCTATTGCCGTGTCCTCACGCAATGTCATAAATACAAAATTAGAAAACTAAAAATTTCAATTTCCTCTTTAGACTAATTACTTAGAAAAGTAGCTAAGTATTCATCTAAGGGGATTAAGAAATTACTAGTTTTGAAAAGCACCTCGTTTTACCATTTTTATACATTTATTCATAACTTCATGGAACAAGAGATACTAAAAAGAATAAATTCACCGTCCTTGATTTTTCACCCGTCCCAAGCCAAGCTTAAAAACGAAATCATTGTTAAATACAAATTAAGATGCTAACACTACTCATAAATGTTAATTGTGTAAGTAAAAACTTTAACTTTTCGCTCCCTTATTTCCTAAATCCTCTAAAGATTTTATTATTATTATTTGTGACAAATGAATTAATGTCTTTATTTTTATAAAGTAAACCCGGTTTAGACCACAATTAGTTTGAAATCCTTTCCTAAAGAGACGATATGGTGAGAATAAGGTCCACATTAAGGTTCTAATTTTGTACGATTTAGGGTTTATCCTTTTTAGATAACTCCGGAGTCAAAATTTGGCTTTATTATTGTTATTATTGCAACATTTCAACCTCGGTAATTTCCTCGACCTTTTTGAAGGCTGCAACATCGGTTGTGAGCCGGCAAAATGCAGCAAACTTTTATCAGTCTCGCATTATTACAATGTGCCTTATTTAGAAGACTGCAACATCAGTTGTGAGCCGGCAAGATGCAGTAAACTTTTATTAGCCTACAGTTTTATTATTATTATTACCCCTACCCTTTAAACGACTACCACATCGGTTGTGAGCTGGCAAGAGGCAGTGGTCTTATTTCGGCTTCGATTTATTACATAACTTATTATTATTAGCCAAATTTCAAGTCCTGTGGTCTTTTAACAACTGTCACATCGGTATGCAAGCCGACCATGGTCCAGGAGTCTATTTCCCCACAACACTGATAAAACCTCAATGTGTACCTTACTTTCACCAGAAGGAATATGTTAGGATTTCATTTTATGTGACGATATTACGGAATTACCGTAGTTTTTATATAGTTCATACGCAAGGACTAGATTAGCCAATAGTGCATAGTTTAGTTGAGTATGGGCTATAAATACCCCTCTATAGCTTCCATGGAGGGGTGAGACTTGTAACCATTTTCATTTCATTTATCACACTCACACTTTCTCTCTCTAGAGAAGTGTGCTTTTTGTTTACTCTTTCCCTCTACTCTCTCTCTACAAACATGACTAGCTTTAATTGGTTTGATTCACGCCGGATCTATAATTCTTTGTTTCTAACAATTGGTATCAAGAGGTTACACTCTTGGGTCGGGTTCATTTTTGGTCGGGTTGGTCTCAAATTTGTCTGTCTTTTGTCATAAATCTGGTTTCGTGGTCTGTTGGTTATTATTTTTTAGTCATTTCTTTATTTTTATTCATTTCTTGTTAACAGATTAACCATAGTTTCATGGTCAAAGTCCTACATAGTATTCTGGTCTTAACTTATGAACAAATCTGTCATTTGGGTGGTTTTTGGGGTCAGTTTTGTTCTTTGGGTAAACTGCCATAGTAGTGGCTTATTTTTATGGGTCTGTTTCACTCATTCGAGCTTATACTCATATCTGCTTATTTTCGTGGCTTATTATAATCTCATACAGCTTATTTTCTAAGCTATGTATTTCTGGGCTTATTTGATGTTCTTGGTAGAGACTTAGCAGAAAAAGAAAAGAAGAAACAAATATGAAGTCTGTTGCAAAAAGACAAAAGTACAAAAGTACGAAAATGACAGGTTCATACTTGCGTTTTGGGTGTTGCGTTTTGATAGTGACTCGTACGTTTTGGGTGTTGCTTTTTGGTCTCTTGCGATTTGTTAATTGCGCTTTGGGTGTTGCGACTTGCCTACTGAAGACCAATTATCAACAGATCTAAACAAAACGCTGGCCAAATTGATTCTTTGTTTGCGATTTTGTTAAAAACACAACCCAAACCGATCACTCGTACTTACCGAGTTGACTCGGATCAACTCAACTGAGTCAGCTCTAACCGGTATTTACCGAGTCAAGGTCGAATGAAATGGAGAAGAAAAGTAAGACAGACTCATATTAAAGACTCATAACAGCAATTAACAACATCAACAGCCATCTACAATAAAATACTACAATCATTCACCAAATCCATCAAACTAATCTTACAACCCACTCGTCACAGCAACCATCAAATCCAACTATAACTAACCTAAACCATCGTCACACATCTCCATCCTCCAACAACAAGACCCAAACATTAATCAAAACAATTATATGGATCTCAGATTCAATTTCATGGTGCATAGAATACCCATCAACGCCTTATAAAGATCATAACACACGAAATCAATATCTTCATTGATCTATGAGAAACACATGTTCTCCTTTTATATCCGAAATTAAAGATTGAGATTTAACAAATATGTTAATCTCAACCTTTGTTTCGTTTTAAGACAAACAAAAACGAAATTCAAACTTACCCGAGACCTCTTTAACAAGATCTTGAAGCCATGATTATTTCATCTTCAATTCACACCTCTTGGGGTACGAATCTTAAAGGCTCGTGAGTGTCTGGTTGTAACCAAAGACAATAATTTATTGTTGTTTTGTGGTATCTTGTTCTTGGTAGTTACAATCGTGTTGATATGGTTCATAATTATAAGAGTTTGATTGCTGTTGCTGCTGCAAAATGAACAAGAGAAAATGTTGACGCTTGTTATTTGTGAATATCGTAATTTAGGATAGAGGGATTGATCTGCGTTTTTTTTTTGGGAGAGAATTCACAAATATTATGTGACTGCGGATATGAAAAATTGTGATTAGGGGTTAAGGAGTGTGAAATTTAGGGATATACTTGGTGTTATATATCTCTAGGTTTATAGTTTGTGATGGGTTTAATCCATAAAACTGGTTTATGGGCTGTGTGGGTAAAAGGACACGAAATTTTCAGCCTCATTGACTATCTCTGATATGGTGGGCCGAGTTCTTTGAGTAATGGTTAAATATTATATTTATTTTTTATTTTGGGACTGTCTGTTATATTTGCATGATTGTCCGAGTCATCTCTAGTTTGCAAGATTTTAATGATGTGGCTGTGATTCAATCTAAATATTTCCACGAATGACAAGGTGGCAGTGTGTATATGATTTTAAACAACATGTTTAACCCGCGGCGTTGCTGCGTACTTAATTTTCGCGCAATTATGAGCGGGTTTAATAGTTTTTTTTCTATTTTTTATTTTATGCAGGTTTGATTTTTTCGGGCTATATGTTTAATAGTGGTTTTTTTTTATATTGGCTTTATGTTTTAGTGCCTCATGGCGCGGGTATTTTTTTGATCTAAATATTTTTTATATTGCGTATTTATAAAAAAAAAAGTGGCCATATTACTGTAGCATGACGTAAAAAACGACGTCGTATCACTTTTGTGCCGAACAAATTTTTTTTTAATATTATTTTGTGCGGGTTTATTTTTTTGGTCTTATGTTTAATAGTGGTTTTTTTATATAAGTCAGTACTTTTGTAATTTTCTTTTTTTATTTTGTGTCAAGTATTTTTTTTTGTATTGCGTATTTAAAAAAAAAATGGGCCGGCCCAAACTGGGAGCCCATTGGGCCGAACACTGTTCATATTACTGTAGCACGACGTATGTAAAAAACGACGTCGTATCACTTTTTGTGCGAAATATTTTTTTTTTAATATTAATTTTGTGCGGGTTGTTTTTTTATATAGCTTAATGTGTTGGGCCTCATGACGCGGTATTTTTTTGATATGTATATAGTCCAGTACTTTTGTAATTTTCTTTTTTTTATTTTGTGTCGAGTATTTTTTTTTTGTATTGCGTATTTAAAAATAAAAAAAAAGTTGGCCGGCCCAAACTGGGAGCCCATTGGGCCGAGCACTGTTCAATAACTGTATCACCGACTATTTAAAAAAAAATTGGGCCGGCCCAAACTGGGAGCCCATTGGGCCGAACACTGTTCATATATACTGTAGCACGACGTAAAAAACGACGTCGTATTACTTTGTAATAGTGTATGTATATATAAGTCGTCCCGTAATTTTTTTTTCTTCTTATTTTTGGCCAAAGAAGGGGAGCGGGATTATAAAGTTTTTTTTTTTTTTCCGGGCTGATGAACAGTAACCGAGCCGAGTGGGTCGGGTACTGTTCATTTTACTGTAGCAGCAAGTCAAAAACGACGTAGTAAAATGAGCAATTTTTTTTTCATATTATTTTGTGCGGGTTTATTTTTTCGGTCTCATGTTTGATAGTTTCTTTTGTTCTTATATTAAATGGAAATCGCGCGTTTTTTTTTTTTTTTGGCCCAGGCCGATAGAAAGCCGTAAATAGTTAAAAATGAGAGGTTTTGGTAGTAACGTCCCGTAATTTTTTTTTTCTTATTTTTGGCCAAAGAAGGAGAGCGGGATTATAAAGTTTTTTTTTTTTTTTTTTGGGCCGATTTATTTTTTCGGTCTCATGTTTGATAGTTTCTTTTGTTCTTATATTAAATGGAAATCGCGCGTTTTTTTTTTTTTTTTGGCCCAGGCCGATAGAAAGCCGTAAATAGTTAAAAATGAGAGTACGTCCCGTAAATTTTTTTTTTCTTATTTTTGGCCAAAGAAAGAGAGCGGGATTATAAAGTTTTTTTTTTTTTTTTGGCCGATGAACAGTACCCGAGCCCAGTGGGCCGGGTACTGTTCATATTACTGTTCTAGCAGCCAAAAACGGCGTCGTTTGGCTTGTCAAATGTGTATTACTATAATGTTGGGCTGAAATAATTTACACCGAAAATTATGTTGTATACTAGTTTTTGGTATATAATCTGGTTGTTGATTATATTTGTGGCAAAGATGACGAAGTGACAATTTTTATTAATGACGAGACCGGGATCAATATTTTTTAAAGAATTGTGGAGCTTAAAATTTTAATGGCTAGATTTAGTATTAAATTTTCTAAGTGACTACGGAGTTGATTGGGTATCACTTATTTGAGATTAAAATTGGATTTCAGGAAGGCGTGTTCTTATTTTATCTTGAAGTCGGGGTTGGTTGGATGCATGACTTTCAATGATAACTTGATCGTGATTAAGATTTAAGTTGAAAACTTGGTTTATCTAGTTTCTAGAAGTCGGGGTGGATAGTTGAAGACCTGGATTACTATCACTTAAAGGAGTTACATTATAGTACTTAGTGTCACACGCTGAAGACGATGTGGATAATCGTAAGAGGTGATGAATGTCTCATACTTTGGGAGGAGTATTAAGTACTTAGAGATTTGCTTGGAGCACAAATTCTCTACACCGTTCTTTCAACATTTGTGCAAGCTTAAGTCACAAGAACGGGAAATTCTATTTCAGTTTCAAGTTTGGTATATCGGGTTTACTCCATCAGTGGTCACTTCAAATAGCCTACATCAAGGGTGGTAAAGACAGTCAGAGAGAGTTAACGAGTAGAGATTTGATCGGCAGTTGATTCTCACAGGATACATTTGAGCGAATTTCATTCTTCTCACCAAATTTCACGTATATGTGCGTACAATGTGTTGCTGATTCTGAGGTATCAAAACCAGCAAGGGGGAAGGAGACATACATCTAAACGCACAACGAGTACACATGATGAACTTCATACCTTTTCCTTATTTAAGGTCATTCCGGGAAGACAAAAGTCATAACCGCAGAGAAAATCAGTGTTGTATCTCGTGGCTTTTGGTGTATTATTCCAACTACGTGGGGGAAGAGATGTAAGTAACCGTTTCTCTAATGATAAAAGTGGCGCTCAATTGTATGATGATTCCTCCAGTTAGTCAGTATCCTACAGGAAGATATGGGTTCATCCGAGACGTACGTGATTTTTATGGTACTGTTTTGGTGTTGTCATTTCGACTACATCCGGTACTTAGTTGTTTTTATGGTACTGTCTTGGTGTTATCATTTCGACTACATACGGGATAAATTGCTTTCACTCGGGACTTAGTTGACTTTGGTGAAACAATTTAAATGTGTTCATCCAGGACGTACTTGATTTTTATGGTACTGTTTTGGTGTTGTCATTTCGACTACATCCGGTACCTAGTTGTTTTTATGGTACTGTCTTGGTGTTATCATTTCGACTTCATACGGGATAAATTGCTTACACTCGGGGCTTAGTTGACTTTGGTGTAGCAATTCTCATCTGCAATTTCCTGAAGGGAGAAAAGTGCATGTTCGGGTCTTAATTGATTTTGATGCTACGTTTTCGACTTTATTGATGGGATTGAGTGTGTACTTCGGGTTTTTGGGCTTCATATAATGAGACTGATTGCATCACTTCAACTACATGGGGGAAGTGATCTCTTGACACTTCTGGTATGCATTACTTCAGCTTCCAGCGGGAAGAAAAGTGAGAAGAATTATTCAAGCGTGAGAAGATACGTTGCTGATCTATTTGATGATCCCCTGAACGGATAATCACTATGCTAATTCTTAAAAGGTGCAACAATATTTGATGTAGTTTGCTACTTATTCCGTTGTGCACTTAATTATTCTAAGCTTGTAAGAAAGTTTTGAATCTGCTCGATAAGAAGATTGTCGGTTTGGGGGGGAAGCCATTAAAGCTTCATATTAAGGAGGCTCAAGATCAGACAAATATTTAGGAGCCTCGAAAGCAAAGCTTGGTGGTTAAGTTTATGATATGTTGACTACATACTTCTACAAAGAACATAATGATATCTTCATTCTGGTATTCAGGTCGACATCATCTTAAATTTGTATAATATATCTTGTACATTATTAAGTAGTGTATCTTTAGGTGTTATGTGTCAGTGTATAAATTTTTCATGAGTTTTTTGTTAAACTCAAAATCCTTCAAAATTCTTATACCTGACACTAACAGATTCCCTCATTAATTTGAGGGGGAGCATTAATATGTTCCAATATCGGCTTGTAAAGAATCAGAACATTTTTCTCCCAGATTTTTAACATATTTGAATCAATTGATATCCAAAATATCAAAGGGTTTGAAATTTTTGATAGGGGGAGAAAATGTGATTAATATATGAAATCTGATAAAAATGTGATCTTTTTGGATACACGGTTTTGGATGAATAAAGACATCGACAGAAGCAAGGAGTTTATGTTTGCCATACAGAAACGACTTAAGACAAGACGTATCTTTCGGAATCAGGAAAGCTTTGTTGGTGGCAGGATAAGAGATGGAGACTACCTATTGCTGAAGAGAACCAAATGAGGGGTAGTTTAGTACAAAAAACTGTCTCTTAAGCTTGTATATTAAGTAGTCATATGTTCCATAATCGGCTTGTATACACCTGACACACTTTCTCCCAAATTTTCTAATTTAAATCAATTGAGACCTAAAATCTCAATGGATTTGAAATTTTTGCTCGGGGGAGAAAATCTGATAAAAATTGTGATTTCTTAAAGTGTAGGCTCTCCTATATGTGCTAAACTCTTTCGAATATCGATGCACATATTCAGGGGGAGAGAATGGTTATGATGGCAATTGTGGAATCACCTAAGACCGACCATGTAATTACTTTATCAGAGTTATAAGGATGGTAAGGTTAGGTACTCGATCCTGCCAGAGCCGGAGGGATCTACCCAGGGACAATCCACTAGTTAGTGTAGAAGTCCTTAGGTATGATTACAAAAGGAGTAATGTGAGAATAAGGGAATAGTGCGGACTGAGATGGAGCTAGTACTGGAACATACCCAACAAGGTACTAGTAATGAAGTCTCGGTAAGCACTGAAGGGATTGAAGAATGAAAAAGAAATGTTAAGATAAAGGGTGAAAAGAAAGCAGCCCTCCTTAAACATTAGGCAGAAACCAGGTCAATACATATGCTGTCAGAATCACATGGTTGATTGCTGACATTGAAGACAAGTATCATGGACCCAGTGATACGCTGCATAACCCTCCATAGCCACTCAAGATCCCTTAAAGGATTCTTGTTTCATTTCTCACGAAGATCAATACATTTCTATCGTCCCTCTCACTCCGAGTTAGACGATATTGAAAAGGTGGCAATCTGCTCTAGCCTCCGACTACTAAATACCAAAAATGCACTATTGAGTCTAGAGCCATAAGATCATCCATAAATCTCATTAGGACACTAATACAAACTATGCTTGTTCATCACACAATGTGATAACAAGTAAAGATCTTAAGAGTCCTACGCATTATTCTCAAGGTATTGTCAGAACATCCAAGTGATACGACAGTACTCACAATGAAGATGGAAATCCTTCTAGAGCCAACATCAAACAAGCTCTTGGTAGGTGACATGTGAGATCCTCTTCAGGATCAAGCTTGTAACAACTGGAAAGAAATGATAGCGCGATTCTTTATGAATCAAACTTGTTCCAATATATGAATTGACGGGTAGTTTTTGAAAAATCTTTCGATGTGCTCAACAGCTGATTTTCGAGCACATTGACTGTGAATATCTTTCAAAACAAAAGTGTTTCTGATGAAAATTGATTTAATATTATAAAACTTTTGATATGTCACAAAAACTCTTTCCTAAGTGACACGCGAATGATTTTCAAATCAATTTCTCATTAATCAGTGGGTTTTAATTCACTAGTTCACTCATTCCGTGCTTTGTCTACTTTGAGACTCTCCGGTTTGAGAACGGCTAGCGCAGCTGCGAAACCCTGTCAAGGAGATTCTTCGAAATTCTACCTGATCACAGGCAGTATTTATACTGATTAACGGGGACCCATGGTTCTTGCAACCGTATTCAACGAAAGTGAACAAAGACACTTTTGTTTATTTATTACTAACGTATACTTGTAGGAATCCCAACGGTTGCAGCTGCTGGCCAAAGACATGTCAATTCACAACCCCATGCTCACACTTCATATTCATATCCAATGACATCATGATAGCTGACAGACCTACAACACAGCTTTTGTAACTCTGATGCTTGCTATCATGATCCATAAAAGTGTGAGCATGCCGGTCTGATGGCCACAATATCACATGGAGGCAATACTACACAACAAGGATGATAAAGAGAATTACTGTGGATGATGATCTCAATGAAAGCTCAAAGATCACATACAAAGACAAGCTCGATGGAATAATGCTAAAGATCACTACACAAAGTACAAAGATATTATTAAAGACTACGAGATGGAACGGATGATCAACTCAAAGACTGTTGAGCTTCAATTAGTATTTTTAGGGGTGACCTCCCTTAGGGGAAGATTGTTCGGTTTATGAAAAAGACTCGGTCATCCTGTGTATTGTCCAGTTCAACATAGCTCGTAGTGAAGAATATGTGGCATGAATTAGGGGAAGCTAATTTATAAGCTTCTCCTTAACTAGAAGTGTATGGGTTACTTAGCTCGTGCCTATTACAGTATTTCTCCTACAAGGTACTACAAAGATGATTCATGTTGGAGTGCAGACTTGAAGTCAATTGCCACAAAAGACATCATCAGCATTGAAAACTTCATGGAAGTTCTTGTTTTTAATTATTATGTACTTATTAGGAAAATATTGTAAGTAATTCCGTATATCCTCCCATGGGGGAAGATTGTTAGGATTTCATTTTATGTGACAATATTACGGAATTACCGTAGTTTTTTTATAGTTCATACGCAGGGAATAGATTAGCCAATAGTGCATAGTTTAGTTGAGTATGGACTGTAAATACCCCTCCATAGCTTCCATGGAGGGGTGAGACCTGTAAACATTTTCATTTCATTTATCACACACATACTTTCTCTCTCTAGAGAAGTGTGCTTTTTGTTTACTCTCTCCCTCTACTCTCTCTCTCTCTACAAACATGACTAGCTTTACTTGGTTTGATTCACTAAGACCACCGGATCTATAATTCTTTTATAATTAACAATTGGTATTAGAGCACAACGAGTAAATCAGTGTTGGCTAATCTAGTTCGGGAAGACAAATGTCGAACTAAGAATCGCAAAAACCTTGAGTAACTTTATTTATTAACAATTATATAACGTTTATTAAGCTGATGGGAGCAAAAAGCCACAATTAACCTCTATGAGCCTTAAAGAGTTCCAACTACTCTATGTTTAGCATCTAACTTATATAAAACTCCATCATTTATCGTTTCTTCGCAAATTTAAAATCTTTAAAAAGATTCGCGAATGCTTAGTCTAATAAAACAAGCTTTGCATATTTAAAGTCTATCATGGAAACTTGCAAACTCTTAGCTCTTTTAAGCTAGAATTTGCGTTTTAAAGCTTCTTGTATAAAAGACTAGAAAAAGCTTAAATTTATGTAAGTTAAGGGGCAAGCTAGAGCGCAACATGCTCGATCAAGTCAAAATTTATTCCTTAAAAAGACAAAACTATGTGTCAACACTTATTCTCTTTTTGCAAATTTTTAAATTTTGGCATATTTTTGCTATTTTTGGTGGAAAAACAGGGTTACGTGAAGACAAGACAAATGCAAGCAATGATCGAATCGAAAGATCCCCCCATACTAGAACTACACATTGTCCTCAATGTGAGACTGTCACCCCCTTACTAATTTCAAGGCATAATCCAAATATTAAGGGGTTTCTACGCAAATCTAAAGTCGTTTATTAAGTATGCTTTATAGATAAACGTTAAATCAATAAGATCTTGGATATCGGATTCCCATATATAAGCATGCAAAGGATTGAAGATTGAGTGGACAATGGACAAAACCACGAGCACGAGGGTCTTCAAAATCCGGGCAATCCTAGACATAAACCACAAAACACGAAACACGAGAAAGGAAGAGGCGAGCCTCCTCACATCACACTTATTTAAATTAATATACTAATATAATATTACTAAGGATAAGCATAGGTTGCCACCCACGAAGCGCTTGTTTTTTAATGAGTCACTAAGCTTGACTCTTCCCGGAATTTATTTGTCCATGAGGAAAGTTTGGAGATCCGGGACAACCATTGGTGGTATGTCCCCTCCAAAATAGTGCTTAAGTCTATGACCGTTCACCTTGAAGTTTGGCCCGTTAGTTGAAGATAACTCAACGGTTCCATAAGGGAAAACTTGAGCAATGGTGAACGGCCCGGTCCAATGGGTTTTTAGCTTTCCCGAGAAAATCTTTAATCGAGAATTAAAGAGGAAGACTCGATCACCAACATTGAAGACGCGGTTTTTGATCTTGGAGTCATGAATCTTCTTCGTCTTCTCTTTGTAGATCAAAGAATTCTCGTAAGCTAGATCACGAAGTTCGTTTAATTCATTCATTTGAACTTTTCGGTGATCAACCGCGGTCTTAAGGTCAAATTTACAATGTTTTAAGGCCCAATAGGCCTTGTGCTCTAGCTCGATAGGAAGATGGTAAGCTTTTCCGTACATGAGCTTATAAGGAGTGCACCCGATGGGTGTTTTGAAAGCGGTACGGAAAGCCCATAGTGCATCATCTAGCTTATCGGACCAAGAAGCACGGGTTTCACCTACGGTCCTTTCTAAAATTCATTTTAAGCCACGATTTGAAACCTCCACTTGCCCACTTGTTTGTGGGTGATACGCGGTAGAGAGACGATGAGTAACTCCATATTTAAGCATAACTTTAGCAAATTGATCATTACAAAAATGGGTACTGCGATCACTGATTATAGCACGTGGAGTTCCAAATCGGGCAAAAAGGGATTTCAAAAATTTTACAACAACTCGGGCATCGTTAGTGGGGAGCGCTTTTGCTTCAACCCATTTTGACAAATAGTCGACGGCTACGAGGATGTACTTGTTCCCTCGTGAAGACGGGAACGGTCCCATGAAATCGGTGCCCCATACGTCAAAGATCTCGCAAACTTGAATTGCATTTTGAGGCATTTTATCACGTTGCGAGATTTTTCCTTGACATTGACAAGCGTCACACCGTGTGACCAAGTCATGGGCATCTCGGTAAATAGTAGGCCAAAATAAACCGGCATCAAAGACTTTTTTAGCGGTGTAGCTGGCACCATGATGTCCCCCGGTGGGTCCATTATGGCAAGCCGTGAGGATATCAAAGGCTTCTTGGCCGTAAACACACCACCTAATCATTTGATCCGCACAAATCTTAAACAAGTATGGGTCGTCCCAAAAATAATGCTTTACGTCCTTAAAGAATTTCTTCTTTTGTTGGGACGACATCCCTTTTACTACAAAATTCCCCGCATGGTAATTTGCAATGTCGGCAAACCATGGGGTACTTGAATCATTATGAGAAGATATTATTCCAAGGGTCTCGAGAGGAAAAGTTTTATTAATTTCCGTTTTCTTGAGATCACCTTCATGAGGATTTTCTAGTCTAGATAAATGATCGGCCACGAGATTCTCTGCTCCTTTTTATCACAAATTATAACATCGAATTCTTGGAGTAGGAGAATCCACCGAAGCAATCTCGGCTTAGCATCTTGCTTCGCAAGAAGATACTTAAGAGCCAAGTGGTCCGTATACACTATGGTCTTTGATAAGACTAAGTAAGGCCGGAATTTCTCGAAAGCATATACAACGACTAATAATTCTTTTTCCGTAGCCGTGTAATGTGCTTGAGCATCCGTCATGGTCTTACTTGCATAGTGTATATGCTGAAAATGTTTGGTCTTACGTTGCCCCAAGACTGCACCTAGCGCATAATCACTAGCATCAAACATAATTTCGAACGGTAGGTCCCAATCAGGGGCAACTAAAATCGGGGCTTCGGTTAACTTCTTTTTAAGTATATTAAACGCTTCAATACATTCTTTTGAGAAAACAAACGGAGTTTCTTTTTCAAGAAGATGGGTCATCGGCCGGGCGATTTTAGAAAAATCTTAGATAAATCGACGATAAAACCCGGCGTGACCTAAAAAACTTCGAACGCCTTTAACGGTAGTCGGATGAGGGAGTTTAGCTATAACATCAATTTTAGCTTTGTCGACCTCAATCCTGGACTTTGAAATTTAATGTCCTAAAACAA